>PVJX010006788.1:0-75135 GCA_004027295.1 Dolichotis patagonum
CAGCTCCCCAGACCACAGTCACTTTCCAGGGCAGCAGGCTGCTTACTGGTTGGCTCGGACCCCTAAGTTCCAGCATGTCGCGGATCTCAGGAGACACTCTTGCTTCTGGTTTCCCCGCCCTGGGGTGGCCGCAGCTCCCCAGACCACCCTGATTATCTTTTTAATCTTTTTAATTTACATTTTGCAGATCCTCATATGATGTTTTTAATACTTTTGTGAAAATACCCAGAAGGGGAATAGCTGGATGAATGGGATCTCCAGTCCTAGTTTTTTGAGGAATCTCCACGCTGATTTCCACAGTGGCTGCACCAGTCTGTATTTCTACCAACATTGGAAAAAGGGTTCCTTTTTCTCCACAGTCCTCCAGCATTTGTTATTACTTTATTTCTTATTAGTAGCCATTCTACTAATGAGAGGAATCTACTTGTGAGCCAATCTACTAGTGAGAGGGTGAGGTGGAATCTCAGTGTAGTTTTAATTTGCACCTCTAGAATGACCAATAATGTTGAACATTTATTTGCTGTTTGTGTTTCTTCATCTGAGAAGCATTTGTTCACCTCAGATGCCCATTTTTGGATTGGGTTTTGTGTGTGTGTGTGTGTGTGTGTGTGTGTGTGTGTGTGTGTGTCTTTTTTGAGACAGGGTCTTGGTATGCCATTCAGGCTGGCCATGAGCTCACATTGTCTCAAACTCACAGTGATTCTCGGACTGCCTTAGCCTCCCAAGTGCTGGGACTGCAGGCATACACTACCACACCTGGCTTTGGTTTGGATCTTTAAATCTTGGAAGACTGAGTTCTTTATATGTTCTTTTTTAAAAATTTTATTTAAAGAGAAAAAAACAAAAAAGAAAACCATCAAACAAAACAGAAAAAGGGTAGCAACAATACAGAATTCCAAAGGCAAAAAATAAAAGAACAACAACAAAACAAAAACAAAAACACTAAAAAATTGCCACTTGATGAGTTACATACTGTCATCATTGGAAATAGTTGTTCAGGTTACAAAATTAAAGCATACAAAGTAGACATTCAAACAGTGAGATTGTTAACAGTTCTGCTCAACAATCTAACAAAAACAGTAATATGGTCATCTGTCTTACACACTTAAACATACATGCAGTTATATCCTTTAGAGCACTTTCTTTTCTCCTCTTTTTTTAATATATGTTTTTAAATTTTATTTTAAAGGGAGTAAAATTAAACACAACAAAACAGAACAGAACAGAACAGAATATAAGAAAGCATAAATTTCAAAGCTAGACAACCAGAGATCTTCACTATCTTTCATATTGTCTCTTGTTTTCTTCCAAATGGTTATCCATTTCTTTGCATATGGGGAGCTCATACTAAATACCATAGCCAATCTTTTCACAAGATGTGTAGTTAACTGGCTCCCACTTGCTAAGGGGGGGGCACGGGACACGGGACAGGACGACATGAGATGTCTGATTCTCAGCCCGCACACTGGCAGGATCATAGCCACCCTCCAGAGAGGGAGGGAGTTCCTTGTTCTGCCGGCACCCCAAGTCAACTGCACAATGAAGGTCCTGACATGCCAGGGTCTCTCTCCTGTGGGCCGCTGAAAGTCTGCCACACTCACAGCCGCCTCCCAGAGAGGGGAGGCGCTCCTTGTTCTCCCGGCACCTCGAGTCAAGCACATGGTGCAGATCCCGACAAGCCAGGGTCTCTCTCCTTTGGGCCACTGAAAGTCTGCCACACTCACAGCCGCTCCCCAGAGAGGGGAGGAGCTCCTTGTTCTCCTGGCACCCCGAGTCAACTGCATGGTGCAGATCCTGAGGTGCCAGGGTCTCTCCCCTGCAGGCCCCCTAAAGTCTGCCATACTCACCTGCTATTTTTTTCTGATGAACTGACCATTCCATTTCCAAAGTTCTGAAATGGCCTACAGACCACAGAAAGAATTCTCTTTAGGCTCCTGTTTGAAACCAGCAGCTACAGCAATCTGCTGGCCTTGCTTCCGAGCCAGCTTTATATGTTCTTGATAGTAATTCTTTGTCTGAGGTACAGCTTGCAGACACTTTCTTCCATGTTGCAGGGTGTATCTTCACTCTGCTGGTGGTTTCTCTTTCTGTGCAAAAAGCTTTTCAATAGAGTGAGATGCCAGTTGTTGATTCTTCGTAATAGTTCCTGTGCATTTGGGGTTTTGTTCATTTGTCTACACCAATATCTTCAAGAGTTTTACCTATTGTATCTTCCAGCAGATTTAATGTTTCTTTTTTTTTTCTTTTTTGGTATCAAGGATCAAACTCACAACCTCCTGCTTGCCAGGCAGTCATTTGTGCCACTGAACTAAATCCCCAACATCCATGTTTTTGTTGTAAGATCTTTGATCCACTCCAATTTTAGCTTAGTGTGTGGTGAAGGAAATAGGGCCAGTTTTAATCTTCAGCATGTATAGAGCCAGTTTTTCTAGCACCATTTATTAAAAGAGGTTTTCTTTCTTCCAGTCAATGTGTTTGGCTCCTTTGTCAAAGATAACATGGCTTACTGTGTCTGGAGTTGTTTCTGCATCTTCTAATCTGTTCCATAGATCTTTGGGCATTTTTTTTTTTTTTTTTGGCCAGTACCACCCTGTTTTTATCACAGTAGTTTTTATTTTTTTATTTTTTATTTTTTTAAAATTTTATTTAAAGAGAAAAAAAAGTAATACAGAAAAAAGGGTAGAAACAATGCAAAACCTAAAAAAAACCCCATAAATCACTAGTTGACAAACCACATACTCCCCGAAATAGCTGTTCATGTTACAAAATAAAGGCAAAAAAAGTGAACACACAGTGAAGCTGCAAACAGAAAAAAATGGATGGAATAAAGCCAATTGAGACAGTATAGTGAAATTGGCACAGAACATCACAGCAGGTCACCAGGACAACAGTAACAGGCAACATTGTATATCTTGTTGTCTTCACAATAGCTGTTCTTCTACTAGGTAGAGCAAAATCAAAGAAATACACAACATTATACAACACATCAACACAGTATTGAATAGAGCAATACCATTACTCAGGACAAAGCAAAACGGTGATAAAAATATCTGCCTTCAGAGATAGTAGAAGGAAACTCCCCCAACTTGCTGTACCAAATATGGTCACCTCCTAAGAGATACCCAGATCCCTGGATCCCAATTGTTACAGGGGAAGTGGGGTGTGTGGTATGTTTGATTCTAAGCCCGCGACCCGGTAGGCAGCAGGCTGGTTACTGGTTGGCTCGGCGCCCTAATTTTCAACATGGTGCGGATCTCAGGAAATGCTCTTGCTTCTGGTTTCCCCGCCCTGGGGTGGCCGCGGCCCCCCACACCACAGTCACTTTCCAGGGCAGCAGGCTGCTTACTGGTTGGCTCGGCGCCCTAAGTTCCAGCAAGGCGCGGATCTCAGGAGACGCTCTTGCTTCTGGTTTCCCGCCCTGGGGTGGCCGCGGCTTGCCAGACCACAGTCACTCTCCAGGGCGGCAGGCTGCTTACTGGTTGGCTCGGCGCCCTAAGTTCCCTTTTTTGTTTATTTTATAGAGGGTAAAACTATACAAAACAGAATAAAGCAGATCAGAAGAAAATAATATAAGTGACACAGATTTCAAAGCAAGACAACAGGAGATCTACAGTGGCTACCATAATGTCTCTTGTTTTCTTCTAAATATCTGTCCATATCTTCACACACAATGAATTCATACAAAACAAAATAGTATTAAACTGATCAGAACAGCATCATGAAGGCATTACAGGCCTTCAAAACCAGACAGTAGGAAAATCAGCAATGGCTGCCATAATGTCTCTTGTTCTCTTCAAAATAGCTCTCCGTACCTTCATGTATGTTGAAATTAAACAATACAAAACAGATTAAAACCACTGTGAACAAAAAATAAAAGCATTACTCAAGGTAATTTTTCTAGTATACTTTCAAGTCAGGGACTGTGATTCCCCTTGTCTTTTCTTTGTTGCCCAGGATTGCCTTTGCTATTCTAGGTCTCTTCTGATTCCAGATGAGTTTTAGAATTGTTTTCTGTACTTCTGTGAGATGTAATGTTGGAATTTTGATTGGGATTGCATTGAATCTGTATAACAGTTATGGAAGTATGGCCATTTTCACTATATTGGTTCTTCCTATTCAAGAGCATGGAATATTGCTCCATTTTCTAATATCCTCTTCAATCTCCTTTTCCAGGGCACTGTAGTTTTCACTGTAGAGGTCTTTTACATGGTTTCTTAGATTGATTCCTAGGTATTTCATCTTTTTGGATGTTATTTGTAAAAGGCATTGTTTTCCTGATTTCCCTTTCAATGAGTTTGTTATTCGTGTACAGGATTTTTGAGTGTTGACTTTATAGCCAGCTATACTTGCTTATTAAATCTAATAGTCTTTTGGTGGAGTTTTTGGGATCTTCCAAGTAGAGTATCATGTCATCTGCAAATAACGATAATTTGACTTCTTCCTTTCCTGTCCTTATTCCTTTTATTTCTTTCTCTTGTCTAATTGATCCAGCTAAAGTTTCCAGGACTATGTTGATTAAGAGTGGAGACAGTGAACATCGTTGTCTTGTTCCTGGTTTTAGAATGAAGCTTTCAGTTTTTATCCATTTAGAATGATGTTGGCTGTTGCTTTATTGTAGATGACTTTAATCAGATTGAGATAAAGACCATCTCTTCCAGTTTTCTATAGGATTTTTATCATGAATGGGTTCTGGACTTTGTAAAAAGTTTTTTGTGCACGTGTTGAGATGATCGTATGATTTTGGCCTTTGGTTCTTTTAATATCGTATATTACGTTTATAGATTTATGTATGTTGAACCATCACTGAAGCCCTGGGATGAATTCTACTTGATCATGGTGTATAATATTCTTGATGATTTGCTGCATTCTGTTTGCCAGTATTTTTACTGAGGATGTTTGCATCAATATTCATTAGGGAAATTGCCCTGCAATTCCCTTTCTTAGTTGGGTCCTTCTCTGATTTTGGTACCAGGGTAATGCTTCCTTTCAGGAATGAATTTGGAAGTATTGCTTCCCTTTCAATTTCATTAGAGAGTTTGAGAAGTAGTGGTATTATGTCTTCTCTAAGTTTCTTGTGGAATTCATTATTGAATCTGTCAGGGCCTAGGATTTTCTTTGTTGATAGACTTTTTTTTTTATAAGTTTGGCTAAGAGTTTTTCAATTTTATTTACTCTTTGAAAGCACTAACACTTCGATTCATTGATTCTTTATATTGCTTTTTTTAGCCTCCGGTGTGTTAATTACTGCTCTCCTGTTTATAATTTCCTCCCTGATACAAGCTTTTGGCTAAGCTTGCTCTTCTTTTTCTAGAAGTGTGAGGTTCATCCATTTATATTATTTTATACCTTTTTTCTACTTAACATCAGCTCAGTCAACTTTACATGTCAATAACCTGTGGATGTAGCTTATTCTTTCCAACTGCCATGTTTTGTTAAAGAGAGATGTTAAGTTTTTTCACCAATTCCATCTTTTTGAAGGTGTCTTTTAATTAATGTGTTTTGATTTTCCAAACTGCATATTAAATTTAGTACTGCACATAATTAAAAAGTTGGTCTATTCAGAATAATTTTAATGGAGAGATAATTTTCTCCCAATTTTCATTCATCTTTTTTTGTTGTTATTTTAGTGTTTTTCATGGTAGGTTTAAATATTTATAAATTTGTTAGACTTTTAAAATTTTCTTGATTTATCAGCTTTAGATAGACTCTGTTGCCCCTGGACTATGACTGATGAATAGTTAATATGCCTCTCCTCCCCTTCTATGTTCATGTTATTTTTTAAGTTGTCAAGGATGGTTCCTTTACATTTTGTTGTGTAGTTTTTGTCTTCTATGTTTGGTATATATGTTGACTTTAAAAATTTTTACTCACTTTAACAGAATTACATTTGTATAAGTATATTAACCAAATAGCGTGGTTGGACCCACAGCAAATGAAATGCAATGTTTTAGTCTTTAAATTTTTGCTACCCTAAGGAAGGTATTACAAGAAACACAGTCTAGGGGATTTTTTTTTTTTTTTTGCATTGTGCTTTCTTTAGTAATTCTAGGTCAGTTTGATATCATTATTTCTCTAATCTTTGGTGTTAACTTACTTTCCTTTTTTTAATGTTGCTTTTTGTGTAACTTTTATGTGAAAAACATTTGTAGTAATATTTTAATCTTTGCAAAAAGTATTTTTATATTATAATTTAATAGATTGGTTGGGTATAGAATTCTAGTTTCAAAATTTTTTTTCTTCAGGATTTTTAAATAAGGTCATTACTTAATATCTTCTAGCACCATTGCTTCTTGGCCTTTTGGCTAAGATCAAGTGTAATATCTTATAGCACCCCAGGTTGATTATAAATAGAGCAGACTGATTCTTGTTCCATTTTAAGTTATTTTTCTTTTATTTTGTTTTGACAACTTTTATAATTTTCTCTTTATTTTTGGAATTCTAAATTTAAGCATAGGCCCTGGAGTCATACTGCCTGACTTTAGATCTCAGCTGTGCTATGTAATAGTTGCCTATACTTTGGACAGCTTACTTAACTTCTCTGTGCCATAGTTTCCACTCATAGATAAATGAGATAATGGAGCTCTGATGAGGATTTCTGAATTAATATTTAAAGCAGCATCTCTTAGGTGGCAAGTACTTAATGTGTTAGTTGTCATAATTGTTACTTTCCTTGCTGGAGTCCACGTTGGGTTCTTTAAGTGTGAGCAATCATGCCTCTGCATTCAGAGATTTTTCTTCTGTGATTTCTTTAATTTTACTTCTGCCCTCATTAATTAATTTCTTTTCCCAATTCACTTCTGCAAATGGAATTATAGTAGGCCTATGTGAAACTTCCTGGATCTGTCTTCTATGACTCTTTCTCTTTCCCCCAAACTTTATATTGCTTTGTCTTTTTTTAAATCAGAGGTGCTTCTCTTTGAACAGGCCACATATCTACTGTTACTTAATTCTTTTATTCCTTTCCTTCTGAGGATACATGGGAGGTCTAGGAGAATGTCTCCTAGTAGTTCAAGCAGACCATGTAGTTGAGTCTTGAGGGGAGAGGAAGTCCAAAGAACTGGTAGCAGGGACAAGAGCCCACCTGAAGAGTCAGGAACAAGAGATAGACACTAAAACCTCTGAACTCAGTAGCACTGGCTAATGTTTCTAACACCCACTGAGAGGACATACTCCTCCTTGGGGTCTCTATCTCTTGTTCGGCAGAAAGTCGGCCTCACTCACAGCCCCCCCCCAGAGAGGGGAGGAACTCCTTGTTCTCCCAGCATCCCAAGTCAGCCGCACGGTGCAGGTCCTGAGGCGCCAGGGTCTCTCTCCTGCAGGCTGCCAGGCTGCCGAAAATTTACCACTCTCACCTGCTATTTCTTTCTGATGAACTGACCATTCCATTTCCAAAGTTCTGAAATGGCCAACAGACCACAGAAAGAATTCTCTTTAGGCTCCTGTTTGAAACCAGGAGCTACAGCAATCTGCTGGCCTTGCTTCAGGCCATGGAAGTCTTTTTGAGACAAAGTCTCACTATGCAGTTTAGGCTGGCTTTCAACACACTTCGTAGCCCAGGCTGACCTCGTACTCAGTGATCCTCCTGCCTCAGCCTCCCAAGTGCTGGGATTACAGGCGTGTACCACCATGCCCAGCTGTATTTGTTTAAAAGTGAAAATAAAAGACAAAAGCCTATTTGTTTTTTTCTGAGTTTTGTTACAAACAAACTGATGCATAAACCACTACCCTTTGAGCTTACAAAAAGTAATAAGAACCTGGTATTTGTGGATTAACTCTTTAATTACCTTGATTTATATTCACTCTGTTTCTCAACATTGCAAAGAAACAAGGCTTTCCCTCTGCATTATGTATGGGTCATTTGTTCTGCAGTGAAGACTCATGTATTAGTATCAGAATATTCATGGCTTCTGTTTTGTTTTCACATATCTTCTCTACACCAGTGTATCCACATGTTTTATACTCAGCAGACTTGGTACTGACTTCGATGTGTATCTTTTTTTTTTTTTTCTTTTTTTTTTCTTTTTTGGCTTTTTGAGACAGGTTCTCATTGTGCAGTTCAGCCTGGCCTTAAGCTCACTTTGTAACTCAGGCTGGTCTCAAACTCACAACGATTCTCCTGCCTCCACCTTCCAAGTGCTTGGGATTACAGGCATGTGCCACCATGCCTGGCTGTTGTGTAGCTGTGCTTGAGAGGTGAGCGCACTGTTGCCGTAGTGGAGCTGCTGGAGGACTGACAGGCAGAGTAGAGCATGATCTAGTGATTCAGATTGGCCTCGGCTGTCTTCTGCTTGCTTATTGAGTGGGAGTGGTTTCAAAATTTGAGAACCTCTATTTGACTTTTATGCATATTTTAAACATCTTCCTCCTAAGTATAATGGACAGATTGGAATGTAGAGCTCTTAAAAGCTCCTGGCATTTCTGCGTTAGTAAAATTTACAATTAGAAATCTTTTAGTTGTAAGGGACACAAATCTAATTAAAACTGCCTGGAAAAATAAAGGAAATTTATTAACTTGCAAGTGGGAAACCTAGGGGTATTCTGATTTCATAAATAGCTGGATTTAGGGGCACAATCAAATCTTTTAATTTTTTTCACTTTTATGCTCTTATCTTTTTCTCTGCCTGCTTCAGAATAGCATTAGGTTATATGTCGACTTTATAGTCCAAAAAGAAGAGAGATGATGTCCTGTTATGTCCAGAGTTAAGCTCTATAATCTTGGTGCTTCACTTATCTGTAGAGTGGGAATAGCAGTTAGGGCTACCTTATACCTCTGTTGAGAGATTAAATGAATTAATATTTGTGAAGTGCTTGGAATAGTACTTGGCCCAAACTCTTAATAGATGTCAGTGATTATTATGCTCACCTGCAGGACACGAAGTGGAGGTATAAGAAAGGTAAAACTGCCCAATCCTTAATAACTGATTAAAAGGAGACTACTACTTGAGAAATATCAACAATAGTAAAATAATTATACTTCTTGCTATGTTATAATGCTGGGTCATGCCATTGAGCTTTTCAGATATTCAAGATAAAAAATGTGT
The DNA here is from genome assembly GCA_004027295.1 of Dolichotis patagonum. Lineage (NCBI taxonomy): Eukaryota > Metazoa > Chordata > Mammalia > Rodentia > Caviidae > Dolichotis > Dolichotis patagonum. The sequence goes on from PVJX010006788.1 coordinate 9,042, forward strand.
CTTCTACCTCTGGTCTGCATTAATAACCATGTGCGTGTGTATTTCAAAGTTATTGAAAAGTATGTAAAGATTTGCTTATGTGATTGTAGTATGTGACTGGGACTCATACTAGATTTTCCTGCTTTGGAAGTTTGTACATGCTCTGCCCTCTCTGTTGGACAGTTCTAAGGAGCTACCAGAACTGTCTTTAAAAAGAGAAAAATGAGCTGGCTGGGGTGGCACTGCACACCACAGCACTCAGGGAACTGAGGCACGAGGATCATGGCAAGTTTGAGGCCAGCCTGCATTGCATAGGGAGGACCTGTCTCCAAAAAAAAAAAAAATGTTGGGAGTAGAATATGGTTACCAGAGGATAGGGAAAGTAGGAGGAGGAAAGGATGGGGAAAGATAGTCCAGTGGGTATTAACTTACAGTTGGATATAAGAAATAAGTACTGGCACGGTGTTCTATGGAAATCGACAGTATCCTGTATATAAAAAAAAAATCAATGAATCTAGCTATCTATCATCTATCTGTCTATCTAATATGTCCCTAAAAGTGCCCAGTTCTGGCTGGTACGCGTTGTCAATGATGGCTTCAGGGCTGGGTGGCTGACCTCTGTGAGGAAGGGGGCCAGTGACCAGATTCTCAGGGGCTGTGACCCGGTCGCCTCTGCCGCCTCCTTGGAGCATTTCCAGAAGCTGCAGGAGATCTTCTGTGGCCTCAGTGAAGATCGATGGAAGTGGGCATGGGAGACACCCCAGCGGTGGCTGGGGACTGCTGGAATCTAGGAGACATTGATCAGAGATTTTAATGAAGAGCAATAAGAAACAAATGAAATGCTGGCAGAGATGGAGGAGGAACTGTAGTAGGCACCCCATTTTCCATAAGCCCTTAATGTCTAAGCTGCGAAACTACCAGAAGGACCTTGCCAAACTGCATGGGGAGGTGAGAAGCATCTTTGACAGCGTACGTGGGGGCTGAGGAGATGAGCAGCAGGACACATAACTATGGAGAATGAACGAATGAATCGGCTACAGTCTCAGAGGACACTGCTTCTGCAAGGCTCTGAAAGTGTCAACTGGTCACCCATAGTATTGAGCGATCTCATTGGATTACTATAGAGACTGACCAGATTGGCTTGAAATGATAGAAGAATTGGGGGAGCAAACAAGGTCAGCTGGAACACACCAAGAGCAGAAGTGACAACCAACAAGCTGCTGCCTTCCACCGTCATCTTACGGGAGATTGTCCTTCTGGGAGGTCTGGCTTAATACAAAGTATTTTGCAAGCATTGAACTTCTTATAGGAAGGGCTTTGTGGACCAGAACCTTGAGCCTATGGATGAATGATGTTAGGGAGGATGTGGAATGAGCATGTTGCTCCTATGTGCTGATAGTTCAAGGATGCATTTGTATTGAGGCTGTGGAAAGAGCAGGCCAGACAGAAAACCATGGAAATGGGAAGGAAGAATGACAGAAGCACTGTGATATACCAAGGAATAAATGTTGTTTGTGATTTTTTCACATTAAAAAAAATACACACATTTTGAATTATTTTTACCACAAGGGAACAGTAACTGTTTAAAGAGATAAATACGCTTACTCTCATTTGAACACTACAGAATATACAGTATCCATGTATTGAAATCTTACATGGGACCCTATAAATACATACATGTGCAATTGTTATGCATCAATTAAAAAACTGTAATTGTAGCCACCTTTGTACTTCATATATTGAATATAATGATTTAGGTAATTCAAACTAAAATATTCATATAATAATTATTGTATAAATGAGTAAAACTTCACTGATTAAAAAAAGCAAAACTATATCAACAGAAGACTTTGCTGATGGCTTCTGTGAGAAGCTGTGTTATAGAACTCAGCATCTGTAGGCTGTAACCTAGGCAGGACAAGAGGGAATCAGAATAAATGTAATATCAGGAGTATGCAGATGTGTGAATCAGCTTGGCTTCTGATAAGGTCAAGAAAGGGGCTACCCAGAGGGATGCTGTTAGGCCAAATCCAGGGTATGGGCTGAATGATTGTAGCATATAAGAAATTAAATGACTAATTAGTTCATAGATAAGTGGGATGAAAGAGTAGGGCAAGTGGTAGATGACATATGGTAAATTTTTTTATTGATAGCAAAAACTTGAAAGTCCTAGGAAACTGGAAAAATGAAAAATAGGATATAGCTAGAAACTTTTTAAGATGAAGCAAAATACCCTTGCAAAAGTGTTAAAAATATTTTCAATAGATTCCAGGGGCAAACAGATTAAAGCTATTTGGGCAGGGTCACATTATGTTGGTTAAACTAATACTTTAGTTTTTCTGGAAAAATGCCTGTAGACATTGAAACAGCAGCATTTTCTAAAGATTCCTGGACAAAGGGCATATACTACCTGTCTTGGTTACTTTTCTCTCATTGCTGAGACAAAATACCTGTGCCAAAATTAGGGAAGGAAAGGGTTATTTATCTTACAGTTTTGGGGGTTTCAGTCCAAATTCAACTGGCTCCAAGGAAGGATGGCATGGCGGGGCAGCTGTTCATGGTCACCACAAACAACAAGTGTGTACAGAGCAAAAAGAGGAAAGACATGCCTTCTTCCCGCCCTTACACTGTATGCCAGCTCCACCCCTGGATGGGTACAGCACTCACACCACCAATCCCAGCGCCAGACAACAAACCAATCATAAATGCCAGACTCAGCCACATCCATGATTGCATGAGGCTTGGGGGAGCCATACAAACACAAACCATAACATCACCTCTTGGGATATTTGTTGAAATACTGCTCTTTAGCATTGTCCTTAGAGATCCCGACTGTGTGGGAATTACAGGCATATTTGGAAAAAACTGCTTTAGGCAGAGTACCCTGTTCATCCTCACAACTTCTGATGTTTTTCTGTCTCCTGCCCCAGTAACATACAGAACACAGACTAAAAGGTCCATATATGCTTCACTACCCCACAGATATTGCTTGTTTTTAAGAAAGTTGTACTTACAAATGCTTTTAGAAAAGTAGTTATTATTAAGCAGTAAACATTGTATCAAACATTTGTGCTGTTTACTTATGTACTTGGTTGTTTCTAGGATGGCTAAAGCAGTTGCTTTTTCCCTGGAGCACTATTTTTACTTAAAAGCATGGACAAAATGTGGATAGACAGACTTGGATGTTTGCATAAATATTCTCAAAAGTAAATGACGTAAGCTCAGCAATTTAAGGAAATTAATTGATGGTATTCATTATTGGTAAAATTTTGAGCTTTCAAGAAAAAATAAGGATTTTGGAAAATTCGTATCTACAACTATGAACTTGACAGCTTCCTAATATAATTATTGGAATTAGACTTTTTTGATGAGATTAGCAATGGTATCACTGAATGTAATTTTTTGATATTATATGAAACATGTTAACATTTGAAAGATCAGCCCATTTTCCAAAAGAGCAGTGCATGCTGTTACAAAATCAAGTAAGGATAAAAGCATAAAATAGACCAGTGAGTACTTTAGTTTTTGTTTACTGACTAGTGAATTTTAATGAAATAAGATATTTAATGTAACAAAAAGTTCATTGATAGGGTTTCAAATTGGACATTTGATGTAACCTTTGAGAAACCATCACCTGTTGAATTTTGCTATAGTATCAAAGAACAGTGTCCACAATTAACTATAAAAGCTGCTGACATATTCCTCCCTTCCCCAACTGCATAGCTGAATGAAACCAACTTTTCTTCATAAACTTCAACCAGAATATCATATTGCAACAGATTGGCTACAGAAGCAGACTGAGACTCCAGCTGTCATCTATTAAGCCAGACAGTAAAGACATTGGTAAAGCTGTGAGACAGTACCCCTCTTTTCAAGATATTTTGGCCAGGCATAGTGGCCTGTAATCCCAGCACTTGGGAAGCTGTGGAGAAAGACGTTTGTTTAGGAAATTAGAGTTCATTTTCATAAAAACATTTTATTTATGTTAATGTAATTGATTTTTTATTTTATCTTAAAAGTAGTTAAATATTAAAAATTTCTGTTTTCATTTCTAGTATGTTGTATTGATAGTACATAGAAAAAAGCACTTTGGGGCACCCCAGTGATTTGTAAGAAGGGGCCCTGAACTGAGAAAGTTGAACTACTAACCTCAGATGTGGCTGAGGAAGGAGAAGCATGAGAGGCCGTGTGGGCTTCCTTGAGGCTTGCTCCTTCTGTTCTTCATGTCCTTCTGGAATCATGAAGAGGGGATCTGGTCAGCTGCCATGAGGACACCTGGGTCCTGCGAGGATAGACGCAATAGCTAGCACATTCTTGGCCAGGCCACACTTGGGCTTCCATATGATTGGATTTAGGAGAAAACATGGTTAGAGTTCTTAATATTTTTCCAACAGGAAGCTATTTTTTATTTTCACAGATCTAATCATTGTCCATATAGTTCTGAGATAAAGTTTTAACACAGCTGCCAAGTCTTGTCTTTGAAGTCAAACAAGCTCACCTATTCCAAAGCTTTATGACTTTAATCTCTCAGAGCTGCTGTTTCCTGCTCATGATGTAAACCTGAGTTAACAATAAGCTGGTTTAACAATATTGTTTATACTTAGTGGGTGTGTCAGTAGACTTTTTGTTTGTTTTTGAGTAAGGGTCTCATTGTTTGTATAGGCTGGGTTTGAACTTACTCTGTAGCCCAGGCTGGCCTTGAACTCCAAGTGATCTTCTTGCCTCAGTCTCCTGAATGCTAGATCACAGGTGTGCAGCACCACACCCAGTATGTGAGTAGATTTTAATTCCAGTTTTTCTTGTTCCTAGTGGAAATATTTTTAGGCCTGGGAGTTTGAGGTGGCAGTTAGCTTGATTGTTATATTTGTAAATCACAGTGAAATGACTGCAGTCTTCTGTCAAAAGAAAGCTATTCAGTCCAAATAAAAGAAATATTTGATTAAGTACATATTTTTATAATAAATTCCATCCTTCTGTGCACACATACATATACAAAGATTGCACAACAAAGCAAGTGTAAAATGATCTGGCACGTGATCAGTCATACCTTTTAAATTATCAGCTAATTTCTACTTGGCTCTTCAGAAAGCCGATAAACACTTTGGTACTATGCTAGTGAGAATGAATAGCTTTCAGTGAAAGGGCAGTTCCTTTGGGACCAGTTCTGCTCTTTTGAAGATATATGTACCATACTTTTAGATATGAGCACATAATGTCTAAATCATACCAGATCTTGTTTGGAATTGTCTTTATATACTAAATCATTCACCATTTGCTAATTTTAAAATGTAGTCTTTGTCTTTTCTAGTTTTTCTGGAAGTTCTTTCTGTATTGAAAACAGAATGCCAAAAAGAAGGGACATGTCATTGCTCTGGAGTTTTATTCTTTTATTTCCTATTGCATAGAGCTATCCTGTGACCTGCGGCTTTTGAAGATTTGAGAGTTGTTACTGCTTGCAGTTAGGGAGGGATTCCATGTACACAGATACGCATTTTCCTCAAAAGACACTCAAAATGTAAGTGCATTGAAAGGAAGTCTTAAAACATGGAAACAGTGTCATACCACAATAATCCTTTCAACATGAGGCAATCTCTGGTGTATCATCAGTTGTGACCAGCTTTTCTGTGACTTGGCTCCTCACACCTCTTACCTATACCACAGAATGCTCCTCATTTTTCCTGTTTGTCCATATCTCTTCAGTCATTCCCCTGGAGTAGACCCTATCTTGCTTTCTTGTCTTAGTTTGTTCAGATTTAACAACTCTTAACAATTGGTTTAGGATATATTTGCACACATACCCTCTCTTTTTTGATGTTACCATTTTTACTTAAAAGACTACCTTCTCATACCAGTTTTTATTTATAACCAAGTATCCATGACTTTCAGGTGTGAAATTCAGAAAGTAGAAAGAAAAATACAAACAGATGCCTTAGAGGTCATTGCCAAAACAAATTCTTTCTTTCCTTCTTCCCTTCTTTCTTTCCTTCCTTCCTTCCTTTCTTTGAAACAGGGTCTGGCTGTATAGTTTAGGCTGGCCTTCAACTCACAATTTGATTGTTGGAGATAGATCTGTGTCACTTCACTGAGAAGAACTGCTTTTCCCATTTACCATACCTGTAAAGACTCCAGTTTGTTTGAATATTTTGAATTTGTTTCAGAACAAGTTAGAACTTATTCTGCCCTGAAAAATCTGAAAATATACTGAAAAAAGCAAGAATGCCCTCATGTGATGCTGATAATGATTTTGGACTTCCCAGCCTCCACAATGATGAAAATTAAATTTCTGTTCTTCACTAATTAACAAAAAGTGCTATAGCCATGTCCATATAATTTTTCATAAATTATAAAATAAAGCAGAATACATTGAATCCAATGGAGGAAGTATACCAGCATCCCTTACTTTTGCATACTAATGTTTAGTTGTATGGGTAGTTAAATCTTATTTAGGGAGTTGTCATGCTTATAGTAGGAAGAAGTATATTCTGCATAGGAGTGACTTCTGTTTTTACTCTTCATCAAACATATGGCTGACTCAGATGCTTTCTCATGATAGGCAACTTAATGAGTGTTGATTTCCTCTTTGGTCTCCAGCAGTCTTTGCCATTTTGGAGAGTATTTGAGAGCATCGCAGACACTTAGATACTCTGAGATCATGCAAAAATATCTGAGCACATGCAAGATACATAAAAATCTTTTATAAATATTTTAATGTGTTTTAGCTAGTTACCCACTATCGCAAACAATATTAGGGTTTTTTGGAAATAAAAATTATTTGTCTGTAATTAGGGCTTAATAAAAGTAAATTTCATGATGTGGCTTTTGAATTTTTATTATTAAGTGAGCATTAGTTTTTTTTTTTTTTTTAAATGTTAAAACTTGAAGATGGCTGAGTGGTAAGCAGCAGAGAAAGAGCCTCTCTGAGAGTTGCCATCCAACATTGAAATATAGCAATGCTGGGAAAAGAAGGAGAAGGAAAGCAGGTCCGCTGGACTCAGGAAGGTTCCAAAGTGAGAACTGAAGCCCAAAGAGAGAGTGAAGAGAGAAACTTCAATAAACAAGGAGGAAGTAGCCACTGGAGCCTTCTCCCTTGTTGCAAAAAGAACCAGTATCAAACTGAATGAAAGACCCTTTGCATTGAATAATCTAGAAGGCAACTTTATTGATTTTATGTCAGTGGGTTTGGGGACTATAACAGAGTCCAGATCACCAGCAGGGAGCCAGCTTTGAGTCCAGTTTAAATACAGTTTACAAACAGGAAGTGCAAGACCAGATGGCAGGTTATTACATGATTGGCTCATGAATTAAGTCATATATTATCGGGCAAGTTAACTCTAAATAGGTTTACTTAAAAGGAATTGCTTACCATAGTATCCTGGGGATGAGGGGAAGGGGTTTAAGCATGCAAACAGAGTTAAAAGTGTTCTTGACTGGGTCACTTTGTGCCAGCCAAAGTCCTTGAAGCATGGTGGAATAGTCAGATTTGCCCAACGCATTATCAGAAGAAAAACAGCTGGACCCAGACAATCAAGGTTGACTGAATTTATTTATTTATTTATTTATTTTAAGGTTGACTGAATTTAGCAGGATGTTTATATGATAGGGAATGGGAACGTAGGCAGAAACTACTATTTGATTTTTAACTTGCTATAACATGTCTATAAGTTTGCTATTTTATAACTGTGCTTTTGCTACTTACATAATTTTATCCTTGCATATATATAAAGGTATACTTACACCCTGAGTCAGGACTCAACATGTGAGGAGAGAAGTTCAAACCTGGAGACACACAGTGACTGCTGCCACCCCAGAGGCCTCCCTAGAGAGATGCAGCAGTACAGAGGAACAGTGGACATGGAGGACTGCACTAGCAGGATGCTGTGTTTGATGCTATTGTTATTGTTGATTGTACCACCTTAGCCAAAGTGATATAATGGTTCTAACCAGCTGTTTTTCCTGGTATACCAGGACTCAAGGTCATAGAAAATACTGTGGGCCAGTGCCAAAGAACCAGGGGCTGGCCCAACAGGCAGCAATTTCTCATCCCCCCAAAATTGAAGAGGTAGGATCTTGTAACAAACTCAAAACCAAAAACCAGCTATAACTGAAAGACATCTCTGAGAAGTACTCATTTCCTAAAGGTTCTAAATACTAGCAATAAAGCAGCTCATCATAGGTAATTTATAAGCATAACCCAGGAATTATACTAAAAAAAAATATGAGAAGACACTTAAAGAAGATGCAACCCTAGACATCTAGTTCACCAAAGGCAAACTCATTGGGCATTGAGGTGGAACAATCTGAAAGCCACCCCCTTGATCTGTCTGAAGTGATAACAACAAAACTAATGAATAAGGCTCTAGAAAAAAATCAAATCAGAAATAATTTCCCAGATAACTACTGAGATGGAGACTACAAAAAAAAAAAAAAAAAAAAAAAAAAAAAAAAAAAAAAAAAAAAAAAAAAAAAAAAAAAAAAAAAAAAAAAAAAAAAAAAAAAAAAAAAAAAAAAAAAAAAAAAAAAAAAAAAAGCATGCTAGTGAGTCTAGAGATAAAGAGAAAAAGATGATCTTAGGAAAATGATGGCAACCATGAATACTCAACATAGGACAGAAATGGAATCCATAAAACAGATTGAAGCAGATATCCAGGAGACTAAAAATTCCATTGAAAGTATCAATGGCAGAATGAGCCAGTGTATGGACAGAATCTTATGTATAGAAGACAGGTTTGTGTTCAGTGACCATGAAAAGAAAGATTTCTTAAAAATAACAAGAGACCACTAGAAATCAATCCAACAGCTGCTAGGTGGTGCAAAGAAAAATAACATAGTCAATGAAAAGCAGGAAATAACATAAATGATATATTAAAAAACAAACAAAAACAAACCTGTTTACAGATATCATGGCAGAAAACTTCCCTGGCAGGGAGAAAGAATTTGACATACACATAAGTGAGGCATACAGAACTCAAATTAGCCATGATTAAAAAAAAAAATCTACAGCCAGGCATATCATAAGCAAGATTCCAGAAATTCAACACAGGAATAGAATATTAAAAGCTGTTAAGGAAAGGAAATAAATCACCTATAAAGGGAACCCCAATCAGAATCACAACTAAATTCCCACCAACTCGCAAGTCAAGGAGAGCTTGGAGTAAAGTATTTCAGGTTCTTAAGGAAAACAACCTCCAACCCAGACTAATGTACCCCACAAAACTATCTTTCAAAATTGATGGAGAAATAAAATACTTCTATGACAAAGGAAATATGTGACTATCACCTGGGGAAATATGTGAATATCAAACCAGCTCCAAAAGATTCAAAAGGACATTCTAGAGAAAGGTAATAAGGACTTCAGCTCCCTGAACCTCAACAAAAGGAACCACCAGACAAGGCAAACAAACAGAGGGGGTGGGGGGAAGAGAGACAGCAAGGGGAAAATAATATTCATCTAATAAATCAATACATATCAGTTATAACCATCAAAGTGAATGGTTTCAATTCACTAGTCAAAAAACATAGGCTAGAAGAATGGATCAAGAAGCAAGATACAACAATATGCTGCATACAAGAAACACATTTAATTCAAAAAGAAATTCATGTACTGAAATTCAAAGGTTGGTAAACAATACTTTATGTGCCAGGAACCCAGAAAAAAATCAGGAATGAGTATTCTATTTGCAAACAAAGTGAATTTGAAGCCAAGACTGCTTAAGAGAGACAAAGAAGATCACTACAATCTTGTAAAGGGAAGACTCCACGAAGAGATACCAATTATAAATATATATGTAACAAATACCAATGCACCTAACTATGTGAAACAAATATTAACAGACATAAAAAGAATCAAATAAACATTAATACAGTTGTCTTGGGATCTCAATATCACACTGTCACAAATAGATCAATTAGACAAAAAAATCAACAATGAAATATTAGAACTGAACCAAACTTTTGAACAAATGGACTTAGATGTGTACAGAGTGTTCCACCTTAAAACATCAGAATACATATTCTTCTCAGCTACAAACAGGACTTTCTCTAAAATAGACCACGTTCTAACTTATAGAGCATGCTTAAGTAAATACAGTGGAATTGAAATTATCCCATGCATATCATTAGACCATAGTGCAATGAAATTGGGAGTCAGTGGTAAAAGAAACCACAAGAACTTTATAAACACATGGAAATTAAAAAGTTAAAATTTTTTTTCTCCCTTTTCCATGAAGTGATTCCATGGTCTCTTTATAATCACATGTATTCAGCCAAAGATGATTATTCTCTGTCCTCTCTCTAGAAACTAAACAGCACTGGAAAGAAGCATGCAACTTTTTTGCTGTTAAATTTCTGTGAAGTAAGGCTAAGATGTTTAAATCCCAAGGTTCTGATTGACTTGATTAAATAGAATCTTGAGTTGTCAAAAAAATAATGTGTAGTGAGTGGTTTCTTATGCTTGAGCTCATTCTTTAGGATATTATTGTACGGACACATTCATCTTTCATCTAGCATAATATAGAGAACTTTCAGTTTAGGAGCTATTTCACGACTTAGAAACTGGTCTCTTTTACCAGAATGTATTAAATTCCTTTACTTTATTTTGAGGAAATCTGTATTTACTACATCTTTCTTTTAATTTTTTGCAAAAAAAATTTGAAACAGTTTCAGAAAGGGTGCAAATATAATACATCTGTCTTTCATATTATAAAATACTGTAGAATAAGTTGCTACATGGTATCTATCTTTCCTGTTTCTGGGATAAAATACCCAGCACCCACAACTTAAAGGAGAGGTTTATTTTGGCTTGTGGTTTTTAGAAGATTTAGTCCATAGCTGGCTGGGTCCACATCAGAAAGGTAATAATAGAATAAACTGAGTGCAAGACAGCTGCTCATTCGTGGCAGCCAAGGAGCAAGAGGAAGGGAGGAACTGGGGAAAAGAATATGTGCTCCCAGGTCATGCTTCCAGTGATGTACCTCCAACCAGGCCCCTCGTCCTAACAGCACATTCAACTACTGATTTCACTAATGAATGAATCTATGAGTAAGTATCTAATCCTATGATCTAGTCACCTCCACACATAGGAAGTTTTGGGGAGACACTTTTCCTAAACCATAACATCCCTCTTCTGGTCCCAAAAGAACTCACATCCATCTTATGCAAAATGCATTTAATCCTTCTTTAAGGGTTACCAAAGTCTTAACAGTTTTAGCAATAATGAAAAGTCATAGTCCAAAGTTACCTCTAAGACTCAAAGTAAATCCTTTGCTATGAGGACCTCTAAAAACAAAGGTTGCCACAAGGTAACATTCCCATTCCAAAATGTAGAAATAGAGGAATGCAAAGGAGTGGGAGCTAAGTAAGACTGATTTGCTAAGGGCAAACAAACCCTGTAGTTCCATGTCCAGCACCTGGAGTGAGTAGTGATGAGATATAAACTCTAAAGGGCTTGGGCAGCTCCTATGGCTTTGTTGATTGTCATCCACATGGCCTCTTCAAGGTGGTTCCACTCACTGCCTCAGAGTTTCTTTAGGAGATGTCCCATATACCTGACATCTTCAACTTCCTGGGGTCTTCATGCACTTTTGGTTTCACTCTCACAGGTTCGTGCACTGCCCTCTAAGGGGCACACTGCTTATCCTTCCAGGCCTTTCTTTGAAATCTGGGTGGAAGCCTCTTTGACTCTATAACTGTTACATTCTGTATATGTGTAAAGCTATCACCATTTGGATGATGCTAAGGTCTGACACCAGCTAGAGCAGTAGTCAGGCCTCCTTGCATTATGGCTGCAGAAACCTCATAGTGCTTGAATGGTTAAGTACTGTGAAAGGAATCCCAGGCAACCAGTAACCTAGGCAGCCCTTCTCAAGCAAGGTTGGCTTTTCAAGGTTAGTTTCTCAGATAGCTCACAGTTTGGCACCTTTGAGCTTACAAAAAGTGGAGTCTTACTGATTTTTGAGATGTCCTCAAGGCATTTTTTTCTATTGTCCTGATATAATCTTCTTGGCTTCTTTTTAATGGCAATATTTTAGTAACTATGCTGTTCTTTGCCTCAGTTTTACAGGTGCTTCTTTCCTGGTGAAGGTACAGACTTTTAAAATTATTTAGCTCTGCCATTTGCTCCTAATTCTCACTGCAAATCTGGCTAAAAGCAGCTATCAGGAACCATTCCAAAGCCTCAGTGTTGGACTGCTTTGAAATTTCTTCCTCCAGGTTAATTAGAGCACCACCCTTAGTCTTCACAGTGTCCAAACATGGCCAAAAGGTAGATGTTTTCTGCCAGAGTATGACACATGTGTTTGTTTCCAACTGAAACTTCCTGAGCCTTGCTTTTATTGTTTACATTATCTGTTAGCAGTTTAGCTTTTTGAGCTGTGAACAGTATTGCCTATCAAGCTCTGCTTACAGTATTCTAGGACTGCTTTAGCTGGCATCTCCAAACCTTTCCAATCTTCTCCCACAAATTCTGAAGGTTTCTAAACCACATGGTCAGGTATAGTCATGGCATTGATGCTACTTCTCTGGTAATAAAATCTGTCTTAGTCACTTTCTCATTGCCAGGACAAAATCTTCAATACCTACAATTTAGAGAGAAGTTTATTTTGGCTCATGTTTTCTTTCTCTGGTCACCTGGCTCCAAAGCAGAAAAGGCATGGTAAAGAAGGCTTGGCAGAGGACAGCTGCTTATCTTATGGCAGTCAGAAAGTAGAGAGAGAAGGGAGGAGTGGGGGGACAAGAGTAGACTCTTCCAGATTCCTCTGCCTCAGTGACCTTACTTCCAACCAGACCCTCCCTACAGCACATTCAGCTACTGAGCTCATCAATGGATGAATTCACTGATGAGTATAGTGCCCAGAAGAGCCAGTCACCTTCCAAATGTCTGAGACTTTCTGGAGATATTTTTTATCTAAATCACAACAGTGCCTTATCATCCTGATGTCCAAGGACATTGTCCTACATAACCTGATATATGTGTTAAAATAGGAAAATTAAATGTTACTGCTGTCTAATCCTCAAGACAGACCTGTGAAAACTCACTAAAAAAGATAATGCAAGCACCGCATTATAGAATAAAGGTCATAATAATTCACAGTTGAGAGGTCTAAGGGTAGTATCAGAAAAATATATATGGATAATATTAGGTGAATGACAAATGAAGAGGCAAGGCGGGGAAAGCTGATCATGGAATGAGGCTGCTGTCCATGTGTTTGTCTAGGAATTCTGCAGTGTGTTGTATCCACTCGGAGACTGTATATGTGAGCTCTTTTGATAACTGGAGTCATTTGACCACTAAATAATGCCAGCTTTTGACTTTGCATTTGGCCCTGGTTCCCTTTTTTTCAGAGACAGCCATTTTGATCTTCATGGTCTTCTACTTGCAACCTTCAAGAATTCAGTTACTTATTGTTTCAGTACATCAGAGGGATTCTTCGGTGCATGCAGCTGTCTACTGTACCATACAGATGATCTCACATAAATAGCCTTAAAGCTTTGATGCTGAGGAGTGAGAAAATTTGCTTTCTGTGATCAAGGATTTAGTTTTTCTCCTTCACTTTAGTTAGTCCTGAAAAAATAAAGTGCTTCAGATAATTCTGTTTCGATAGTAGAGTATGCTTTTGTCACAGTGGTGTTATGTTGTAAAATAGATATGCTAAGGAAGAATGTTTCTTTAGAAAAGTAAAAATAGCCAGGTGTGGTGGTGCATACCTGTAATCCCAGCATTGAAGAAGGCTGTGACAGATGGATCACAAATTTGACTGATATCTGAGCAGCTTGATGAGACTGTGTCTCAAAATAAAAAATCAAAAAAGGCCCCTGGGGCTGTAGCTCAGTGGTAATGTATCCATGGGTTAAATCCTAAGTACTACCAGGGAAAAGAGTAAAAAGCCTTCCCAACAAGGCTAGTTCACCAAAAGGATTATTTAGGAAAATCTTAGTTTTTTTTTGTTTCCAGTTTTTTAGTTAATTGTTGTTTATTTGTTTGAGACAGGGTTTCACTGGGTAGTTCAGACTGGCCTTGAATTCACTGTATCCTAGGTGGTCCTCAAACTCGTGAGGCTCCTCCTGCCTCAGCTTCCTGAATGCTGGGCTAACAGGCATATGCCATCACACCCAGTAGTTTTTATTATTATTGTTACTATATATCAATATTATTTTGTGGTTCTGGGGATTGAATCCAGCCCCTTCACACTGATTTATAACCACAAAACCTTTTGGAATTTTTTATTTTGAGACAGGATCTCCCTAAATTCCCTAGACCTACCTCAATCCTTCTGCCTCAGCCTTCACTCCAACATGCCCAGCAAGTTTCTTTCTTTTTTCCTTTTCCTCTTTATTTTCTTATTTTTTTCCAGCATATAATTCAAATCCAGGGCTCTTTGCCCTGAACTACGTCCTCCTGCTTTTTTAAAAAAAAAAAAATTATGTAAATATTGGTTAAAGTTTTTTAAATATTTAAAGAAACTCAAGAACAAATTCACACCTTATCAACCTGTCAAAGTGATTTCTTTATTGCTTATATATGCTTTTGTATAACTTTTACATTGGGAATTTTGTTAATATTAAAATATTATTTCACCTATGGATTCTGATTATTATATGTGTTCTTCAGGCCCTTGCAGACCAGTTTGAAGATAAAAGTACATCTGTGTTGGAACGACTAAAGATTTTCTATTGCTGTCAAGTACCACCTCACTGGGCCATCCAGGTACTTTTGTTCTTGGGTGTGGAAAATAATTGTATTTTGCAGTAGAAAGGTTAATGCATTAGAAAATAATAATTTCAACTTATGTTTGAATTTTCTAATATTTCTGTGAAACTAGTAAACTGTGAATTGAGAACTATGTTAAATTACTGTGGGCCAGGCATATAGTTCCGTGGCACAGTGCCTGCCACGCAAGTGCAAAGTCCTGAGTTCGATTGCTGCTTTACACCCCCCCATTACTGTTTTGATTAAAGTGATATTAGAGTTTTAAAATATTTTCAAAAAGATTTAGAACTATATAGTATTAGGTTGCATTCTAGAATTTAGTCATCGGAGAATCATAAATGCTTTCATTTTTAAAGTAGCTTTTTATATTTGAAAGTCCTTTAAGGTCTTTCTGCCAAAGAATAAACCTTTTAACCAAGTTGTTTTCAAAAATTATAAGAAAGTGTTTATTTGATGCTTTCTGATGTGAGATATATCTGGCTACTTTCTGAGGGCATGAAGAATCCTAGTGTAAAGCCCCTGTCCCCATGTCCACCTGTAGAATAGATATGGTTCTACTATTTTCTAGAATTTTATCCCTGAAGATTACTTATACACCTGGTCTAGTTTTTTAATTTTGTGGGAAGAAAATTGAGACCTCATACAGTTAACTTTCCAGTGTTGATCACAGTGCTGTACACAGAAGTTTGTAAATTTTTTTTTACGTTTTTATCCCCTATAAAGAGACTTGCTGAAGTAAATATAAATATTTGATCATTACAGATTCCTAATTAGTAAAGGTTGAACTATAGAAATCATACATTTATTACACATGCAACCCTTATAATGATTGGACTGGGCATGGCGGCACTTGCTTGTGATCCTAGCCCTCAGGAGTTTGAGACCTATGATCTCAAGGCCAGCCCAGATTACACAGCAATACTATGCCTCAAAAAAAAAAAAGCTGATTGGGTATATTTGCAAGTGAAACAAATCTCTCATTGCATCAAGAAGTATTAATTGTTCTAACTTGGGTTTTTTTTTTTAGCGCCAACTTGCAGGTTTGCTGTTTGAGTTGGGATGTACCAGTTCAGCCCTTCAAATATTTGAGAAGCTGGAAATGTGGGAAGATGTGGTCATTTGTTACGAAAGGGCTGGGCAACATGGGAAGGTATGTAATAGGAAAATCCTGGGGACTGGCGAGAGCTGACTTCCTTTGAGCCTCTGCCTTTTTCCTGCTTTTTAAGTCCACTTTTGCCAGTATTTGCTTATATTCCTTGTTTTGCTTTGTTCCTAGAAAACTTTTTAATGTTTCTCTGATTTCTATTGGGATGTATTATTTTACATCAGACTGAAATTGGTATGGTATTTGACAGTTAAATGAGACTAATGAAAACCTTGAAAATTTTGTGCATTTTACTCTTTCCTTTATTGACGCTTCTCCTGTCATACAGGTTGAAAGTGAAATATTAGGAATTATTTTAATTATTACCAGATTGCCAGATGTTCAGAGGCTGTGTTCTTAAGGGAAGTTAAGGAGAACAGCTGGCTACGTCTGTAGAAAATTCAAAGGGCGGACCTCCCTTGGGGCAGAAGAGTTATCAAGTGTGTGATGCACATTTAATTCCACACTTAAATTGGGTCAAGAGGGAGAATGTTGCAGTATTTTCATCTGTTATTGATCTATTATGTTTTTCCTTCATACATGAACAGAATTCTAAGAATAGGGGCTTTGCATTGTAAGTAGCCATAAAAAATGATGTATTGAAATCGTGTTGTTTGAACTAAACTTTTACATGACTTTTTTTTTTTTAAAGAGAATAAAACAAAAGAGGGCAGAACAGAGCAGAGCAGAACAGGACAACACAGGAAACACAGTACTTTACATTAAGACAACCGGACATTAACAGTAGTTATCACAATATCTCTTTCTCTGCTATAGTTGAGCATAGTTTCAAATACAATAATATCAAACATAACAAAATAGTATAAAACCGTTCAAAGAGTGAAAGAATTACAGGGCATTCTGAACCAAATAACAGAAAATGATCAATGGGTACTATAATATCTCATTTTTGATAAAAAAAAATTTGTTTAAACTATCACACATATTCAAATCCCAATAAGACACAATGTGATAGATACAACCAATGGTAGTAGAATAGAAGCATGGTAGGACTTCTAAGAAGGATGATATTAAATCAGCAATAGCTGTCATAATGTTTTGTTTTCTTCAAAACAGCTGTTCATACCATCACGCATAAAAACAGTGGTTAGATGCCACAAAGTAGGTGGCAATGCCTTAACTGTATGCGTGTTGTAAGGCCCAAGGGCCTCTTCCATCCTTGTCAAGGGGAGTGCTAACCTTCTCTCCTTTCGTACAACACAGCTTTTACATGACTTAGGTACATAGCAGAGTAAAACCCACAGATTGGATCATTTCTGTCTATGATCAACTTTTTGCCATTACCCTAAAGACAAGAAGTAGTAGTTTAAGTAGGTATTTTCTTAAATGCCTTCCTACTTACTCACATCTACTGTATTTTATTTTATTTTAATTTATTTTTTTATTTATTTTTTTATTTTTTTTTTATTTTAAAAGGGAGTAAAATCAAACACAGCAAAACAGAACAGAATGGGACATAAGAAAGCATCAATTTCAAAGCTAGACAACCAGAGATCTTCACCATCTGTCATATTGTCTCCTGTTTTCTTCCAAATGGTTGTCCTTATCCTTGCATATGGAGAGCTCATACTAAATAACATAGCCAATCTCTTCACAAGATGTGTAGTTCACTGGTTCCCACTTGCTAGGCAGGGGGAGGGGGAGGGGGGACATGGGATGGGGGACAGGACGACATGAGATGTCTGATTCTCAGCCCACATGCAGGCAGGATCACAGTCGGCCCCCAGAGACGGGAAGAGTTCCTTGTTCTCCTGCACCCCAAGTCAACCGCACGGTGCAGGTTCCGATGCGCCAGGGTCTCTCTCATTCGGGCTGCCGAAAGTCTGCCACACTCTCAGCCGCCCCCAGAGAGGGGAGGAGTTCCTCGTTCTCCCGGCACACAAGTCAACTGCACGGTGCAGGTTCCGATGCGCCAGGGTCTCTCTCATTCGGGCTGCCGAAAGTCTGCCACACTCTCAGCCGCCCCCAGAGAGGGGAGGAGTTCCTCGTTCTCCCGGCACACAAGTCAACTGCATGGTGCAGGTCCCGATGCGCCAGGGTCTCTCTCCTTCGGGCTGCCATTTAATTTATTTTTTTGAGACAAGGTCTCATTATGGTTTCTAACTTACGGTAATTCTCCTGCCTCAGCCTCCAGACTACCGAGATTACAGGTGTGTACCACCATGCCCAGTTTATGTACTATTTTAGACAAATAGTGAAAGTTACATTGTTTTTCATTAATAAGTTAATGGCAATGAAGATCTTTGAAATGTATTGGCCAAAGGAGAAACTAGCATAAACTAAAGTTCTAGTGGTAGAAGATTATAGAATTGTAGAATTATTCTGATCCTGGGAAAGAATTCCCTCCTTTTTTTTTTTTTTTTTTTTGACTCATGTTTACAGACCGTGGTTGGCTGGCTTCCAGGCAGAAATGGCATGGTGGGAGAAACACTGCTTAGGTCTCCGTGGTCAGGAAGCAGAGAGGGAAGGGAGGAGCCAGGAAGGGCGCTACTCCTTCCAGGTCATGCCCTCATGACCCACTTCGTCTGACCAGGCCCTACTTCCTTTTAAAACATGTTTATCGCTACATGTTTGTAGTACTTAATGATTATAGTCACTGTTGGGAGTTACTACATGTACATGACACATCTTAGTTCTTTTTACTGCCTCTTCTCCCCTCCCCGACTGCCTCTTTTTCAAAGAAAGGAGTGGAGTCCCTTTTCTTATGATTTGTTTCAGATTACAAAGCTAGAAGCTTCTGATTCTTTACTTGAGAGGTAGTATGGCATGATGGTTAAAAACTTAGCTTCTGGGGCCCAGGATTTAGCTCAGTGGCCTAAGCACTTGCTTGGCAAGCGCACGGTCGTGAGTTCGATCTCTAGTACCAAAAAGACAAAAAAACTTAGCTTCTGGGCCTACCTTGCTGGATTCAGATGGGAGCCTGGCCACATGCCATTTTCATGATGTTGTGCAAGTTACTGTATCCACGTTGCTTCAACTTCTTCTACCTCATTTCCAGGTTTTCATGAGCTAATATATGTAGAATGGTGGTCATAATGCTCCTTAAATGTTTGCCAGTATTATTGCTGTGATTCTAAGACTTGTATTTTTTCATATTTGCATATCTTTGAAGTTGGAATGTGTGTGATGACCAGTGTTGTCTTCCATCCAGTTGCGGTCATCAGGTGGCCATTCTGTCAGGTTCTCAGTGCCTGTGCATGTGCAGACTTAGTCACAGCTGTGTTCAGTGTTGTTACAACTGAGTTATGGACATGGTGTCAATACTACATGTTATCTTGAATTACCCTTTAAAATATATTTTCAAAAAGATTTCACTATGATTTGGAATAGAAGTAAAAAACTGTTGAGAACACAGAAAAGGACAGAACTAAAGTAGAGAAACATAAATTTGGTATTAGTGATACAATATTTGCTATTAATCATATATTAACTTTTCTTTAAAAGTGACCATGAAGTTCTTTGTAGGAGCTAAGAAAGAAGATACCTCAAAGTGAATGAAATTTTGTTTTGTACTGAGATGTGTGAAAAAGCAGTGTATTGAAGACAGGAATGCCAAATTTCCCTGAATAGACTGGAAAAAAAATTAAAAGCTGTGAGTGGCTAGTGTGGCCATATGATATCTTAAATTTGATGAAATGTAGTATTGTATTTCTTTGGAGATTAAAATTTTTTTTCTTTTTTTAGTATCTATTGTCTGGCACTACAGTAATGCTCAGATGTTTTATAAAGGAATGAACCTGGACATTGTGACACATGCCTATAATCCCCACACTGTGGGAGGCTGTGGCTGGAGGGTCCTGAGTTCCTGCCCAGCCTGGGCAACTTAGTGACTTAGTGAGACCCTGTCTCAAAATGAAAAACACTGGGGATGCAGGTCAGTATGGAGGCTCAGTGTTCAGTCCTTAGTACAGTACCCCCTCAAGATGGATGAACATCTTGATTTCTGATAGTTCTGTTGCATTGCTTTTTACTGTTAGTCTTTTGCACTGGCTAATAGTAATGATTGAAATAAAAATACAGAAATTTAAAGATGGTACTTTTTGAAATAAGTAAGCAAGTTGGTGAACTGCAAATACTCAAGGTAAATTTTCAAAGATTATGTTAATTTAATTATTTTTGAAAAAATGGAAAGCTGAGATTCCTTTATTGTAAGGAGAAAAAGAATATAATGCATTAATCTTTGTTAGAAAAGGTACTCTCGACTGTGTCCTGCTAAATAGTTGTGGTATTATTTTCTGAAATTTGCACATGATGTTGTAAGAATTTTCTTCTTGTAATGGTAGATATCTGTGTTCCTAAAATACTTTTGGAAATGTGCATATTTTAATTTTTAGGAATAAATATTTATTTTGTCTTAAGTTTTTTTGTGAGTTATAGCCAAGGATTCCTCCAAAATCTTGATTTTTAATAGTTGATTTTTAGCATTTTATCACATAAAATGCCTCCACTATGTTTTTCTTAGGCTGTATTTGCAGATAGAAATTAATAAGTTTTGCTTCAAGTAGGTAGCGTATGTTTATTTCTGAAACAGCTGACATTCTTTTAGAATTTGGTCAAATGCCAGTAATTTTCATCACATTTTGATTTAACTAGAAATCTGTGAAATTTTAATTCTTATATTTAGTGCTTAATGGCATAGTTAATTTTTAAAAGGCAAATCTAGATAATCATTTAATTCTAATTATTGGGTCCCTATACTCATGTTTATACATTGCTGTTATTGGGGCTCAGTCTTTCTAATTTAGAAACTACCTGCAGATACTCTCATTATTTGTTGGCCAGATGTCTAAGATTAATTTAATTTGACCTTGGGATCAGAGCTGGTTCTCCTCTGTAGCATGTAGCTTTTTAATTAGCAGACCTAGTAGTTATAGGAATTTCCCTTGGCTGATGGCAAATTCCTATTTTGTTGAGCAAATTTGGTCTCTAGGTATTAAACAACAAAGAGTGAGCTGACATAAGCTGCCTGGGAGTTGAGGGAAAGGGGGTGGGGTGGGTAAGATGAGTTGGGACCTCTTGTTTCTAGAAAACAAGATACCTGACAGTACATAACTATATCTTTTGTTATGCTGCATGTACAGATCACTGTAACCATGGACTCTTTTTTTTTTTTTGGTACCAGGGATTGAACTCACAACCTTGTGCTTGTCAGGCAGGTGCTTAAGCCACTGAGGTAAATCCCCAGCTAACCATGGACTCTTAAAAACATTTCCTCAGATTGCAATGTTTTTACTTTTTATTCTTAATTTTTTTTTAAATTTTAAAGATAGTAAAATCCAACAAAACAAAACAAAACCAAACCAACCAAAACAAAGCAGCAAAATTGATACAGAATTTCAAAGCAGGATACTGGTAAAACAACAATAGCTACCATAGTATATCTTGTTATCTTCACAATAGTTGTCTATTCCATCAGGTATAGCAAAATCAAACCAAAAACAAAACAGAATAAAACCAATCAAAACAGAATATTAAATAAAGCAAAAACAATCAGAACAAAGCAAAACAGTGAGAACAATACTGGATTTCAAAGACAAGATAGAAGGAAATCCCCCATATTTGCTGTATTACATACTGTCATCTTCCCAAGAAATACTTGGACCGATGGCCTCAGGCCTGCAAAATCAACCACACAATACAAATATTTAGTTGTTTTATGTATCTTAGTTGCTATCAACTCAGCCTGTCCTGTGAGCCAGTGGGTTGCTTGGTGGGGTGAGGAGCGTCCCTAGGTTCATGGGAGGTGCTGACTTTTTTCTTCCTGGGAGCTGCGAAGCTTGCACAGCTTGCCAGAAAGGCTGGCTAGTTGGCTTCTTGTTGGATCCTCCCAGTCCCAGCATGGCCAGTTCTCAGGAGGTGCTGACTTTTCTCTTCCTGGAAAATGTTTTTAAAACAGCAGAGTTTCTTCTTTTTTAAGCAGTTGCTTTGGATTTTTTGTTTTAGGGTTTGTCTTTCAAGATGAGTTTCTCTGTATGATTTTAAAGATTTCCCTTGAGTTCTTTTGCCACATTGCAACCATTGTATAGATCTTTTTAAAGACAAATCTACCTGTATCATTCCAAACCTCAGTAATTCCAAACCTTTGTCTCTAGGATTAAATCTGAGTTCTTGAGAGGGAATGACTTTTAGAGACTCCTTATGATCTGGCTCCTGCTTCTCATCCCAATGATATTTTCACCTCCAGTTTGTATCTGTCTTATCTGCCTTCACACTTTTTCATCTAGGTTGTTCCTGAAGTTTCAGTAAGACTAAACTGCTTGTTATTTCCTGGCTTTGCAGCTTTGTCTTAGTTCAGGATCTTCATACACGCTCTTATCTGTTAGGAGTGCCTGGTTTCCTTCAGCTGACCTGCATTTACCTTTCAGGTTTCTCCTTGAAAGGTTGCAGGGTTTCTTGTTTGTTTGTTTTCTTGGTACTGGGAACTGAACTCAGGACCTTGTTCTTGCCAGGCAAGCACTGTATCATTGAGCTGTATCCCCAGCCCTTTGGTTACAGTTTTACAGAGCCTGTCTTGACCTCTCTCCCAGATTTGGTGTTGCTTTCCTCCTGTGGACTCATGTAGTACGTAACCCCATTTGCTGGCTTAAGGGATCTACTAAATGTAAGCTGTTTAAGAAGCAGACCTAAGTCTATATTATTTATAGTTATCTCTCCAGAACCGTATACAACAAATGCTTGGAATACTTGCTTAATGAATGACTAGTAAGTGTTCACTGAATGATGAGTGCATTGAAGCAGATCTCCTGGTAAGACCCTCCTTATAATTGATTTTACATGTGGTAGAACATACTTTCTAACCATTGCCGTACTGTTCTCTCTCCAGCAATAAATGATGAGATTTCTTCCTTCCATTTTAACTTTAGGATAGAAATAGAGCCCCTTAAGAATTTTGATTTTGATTCTTTTTTATTTGTTTTTTGTTTTAAGGCAGGCTTTCACTATATGGTTCAGGCTGGCCTGGAACTCATGACACTCCTTCTGCCTCAGGCTTCCAAGTGCTAGGATTATGTCCAGATAAGAATTTTGATTTTTGTTCAGTATGTGCTGAACACACTAATGCAATTTTTTGACTGCCTCTATACTACATTTTTAATGTAATTATTTTGTAATTATTGAAAACTATTCATACTAACCTATGAAATATGAATTTTTGCCATTTTATTGATGAGTATTAGTAAGTGGCAGACTGGAATCCAAACTCAGACTTCCTTTCCTTTGAAGCCTACACTCCTTTCCCCACATCATGGGTCTTGTTAATTTCTTAAAAATTAGATGTTATATTTGTAAGTTAAAACAGGTTGTGAGAAAAATAGGCAAAATATGTAATTGAAAATGCTCTATAACTTGGAGATGCAAATAGGAGATGATTAGCTAATTGGATAACTAGGCCTGTTATTATTCTTTTATCTTGGGCTGGAGTATTTGTGTTGGCAAATATTCTGAAAAATCAAGCCAGCACATGGTGTTGTCACACATAAATGTGAAAAGCAATTAGTGAACAGTTGGCTGTATAAGAGAGTGGCTAGTACTAAGCACAGCCACAGATGAAGTCTAGCTGGGAGTGTCCAGCTAGCGTGGTGACGTGCTGTGTACTTTTCACCTCTCAGTTGCTGCTCATAGAACAAGAATTTAGGCTAGGACTGAATAACCCTTTTGCTAGAAGCATTGTCCTTCTTAGTAAAAGGAGAAGGTGCTTTGGTGGACAGGACAATTACACTACATCCATAGTTGTGCGCGTTTCAGGCACACATACCGTGGCTCACATACACATGTGTGCACACAGTTCTTTTTTACCCCTAAAGCTATTTCTTAGGACGCCAAATCCGACTAATCGTGTGGCCTTAAGTTTTTACTCTAAAGTTTTTCACTCCCTTGGAGCAACCTTTAGTTAAGCTTCTGTCATTTCTGTTTATACTGATATTATCTCTGAGTCTAGGGCTTATTTTTGTCCCTTCAGTTTTCACCAGTTCCCTTCTGTCAGTTCCCTTTCCTTATGTATGTTTGTCTGATACAAAGCCAGATGAGGACCACTCTTACTGCACATTAACAATTTAATTCCTTCTGTTAATTCACAAAGTCAAGGCACAAATCATAGGCAGGAAGGGCAGTTTGATAATTACTTTTGACTCAAGTATGAATAGTTTTCCTGAAACATTTTGTCTCCCTTTCACTAGAGACCAAACTTGACTTCCACTTATAGTCTTCACCATGAGTAGAACCCAGATCCTTGTCCCTGACAGAGTTTTTGGAGTGTTTACATAGAGGAGGGTCTCTGTTCTTATTTCAAATTTCCCACATAACAACTTGCAGAAAAATATACTGTCTTAAATGTAAATGAGTCCCAGTATAGCATGTTGTTCAGCATATTAATTCCTTTGCTTGTGTATTTCTGAAATTCTGTTGCCTCTCAACACTGGACTATTTGATCAAAAAGTGCATCACCAGGGTGGGGAACCCTCAGACACTTAGCTACCTTTGAGCCATCAGTTCTGCTTCTCAGTAGTTTTAGTCTCAAGAAGAATTGCTGTCTAGATGTAATCATTTGGTTAGAAAGGCCTGTGAAGCTCAGGTTTTACTATATAACTATTCATTGGGACAAATTATTTTTGATCTACCCTCATTTAGTTATATAGTGATGATTATATAATATTGATTTCAGCTATAGTATGTCCTTCATAAAGCTGTTTTGTCTTTGATCCCAAATGGAAGGAATCTTTGAAGCCTTTCACCTGTAAATGGCATTTTCTCCTACAGACCTCCGTCTTCATCTGTGAATTATGCATTGTGCACTGCCTCTGGGCATTCCCCATCTCCCTTCCTCAGAAAGCACACTATTAAGAGGACAGCAGATCTCAGCTTCAAACACATGTAAATGGTATGAATTTTAACATAGCCTACCGAAGGGGCAAAACCCTAGCCTATATTATATCCTAGTTAATCCATCGTAAGGACATTCCCAAGGCCCTATAAATATATCCAACTAAAGACCACAAGGTGCCTCTCTTCCACTTGAGGGCCTGCACATGTAGGCTGTTTCCACAGTGTGGCTATTGTGAATTGCACTACTATAAACATGGATGTGAATGTACCACTATAGTGTGCAGACCTTAATTTAGGGGGAATGTGGAATATCTGGGTCAAAAGCTGTTTCTGTGTTTAGTATTGAGGAATAGCCATTCTGACTTCCATAGTAGTAGTACTAGTTTACATTCCCACCAGTGATGTAGAAGGGTTCCGTCCCCACCCCTACCCTCAATATCATTCAGTATGGTTTTTGTTTTCTTGATATTTATTCTAATGAGGTGAGATGGAATCTCAATCTAGTTTTAAATTGCATTTCTCTGATGGTAAACCTTTCATATACTTTTTGGCCATTTGAATTCCTTTTGAGAGTGCATTTAGTTAAATTGCCTACTTCTATTGGATTCATCATTTTATGGTGGTTAATGTTTTAAAAGAGTTTATAGATTTTAGTTACTCATTCTCTTTCAGATAGGTAGCCAGCAAAAATTTTCTCCCATTTAGTGAGTTGACTCTTCATCCTCTTTCCTTTGCCATGCAAAAAGCTTTTAAATTTGATGTAGGCCCATGTGTTGATTCTTGCTGTTAGTTCCTGTGCTTTTGGAGTCCTGTCCAGGAAGTCTTTGCCTAGGCCTATGGCTGCAAGTGTTTCTCCTATGTTGTTTTCCAGCAATTTTAATGTTTCTGGTTTTATATCTAGGTTTTTTTAATCCATTTTGATTTGATTTTAGTATATGGTGAAAAGTAAGTATCTATTTTCAGTTTTCTTCATGTGGTTCTCTAGTGTTTCCAGCAGTATTTGTATAGACTTTTTTTTTAGCCTATGTTTTGATCCTTTTGTCAAAAAACAGATGACTATAAGCCGATGTGGTGGTGTATGCCATAATCCTGGCACTTTAGGAGGCTGAAACAGGAGGATTGCAAGTTCCAGTTCAACCTGGTTAACTGAGTGACTCAATGAGACCCTGTTTTAAAATAGAAAATAAGCTGGATGTAGTGGTGCAACCCTGTACTCCCAACACTTGGGAGGCTGAAGTTGGAGGGTCGCTGAGGCTAGCCTTGGCCTCAGTGAGTTTAAGACTAGCCTGAGCTACAGACATAAGTAAAACCCTATCTCAGGAAACCAATATGTGAGTGCATGAACAAACAAAACAGTAAATGAATGAATAGCTGAGTATATAGTTCAGTGTGAAGACTGGATACCATTCTCGTACTAAAAAAAAATCAGATCCTTGTACGTATTTGGGTTTGTTTGTGTCTTCTACTCAGTGGTCGTTTCTGTTACTGTGCTAGCATCGCGCTGTTCTTGTTACTGTGGCTTACCTTATGTGCTGAAGGGCAGTATAGTGATGCCTCAGAATTCACTGGTGTCTGTTGTAGTTTCACCTTTTTCATTTTTAATCTTTTGGTAAGTTTGGCTAAGGGCTTCTCAATCTCATTTATCTTTTCAAAGTAGAAACTCTAGCCAGGTGTGGTGGTGTACACCTGTAATCCCAGCACTCAGGAGGCAGGAGGATTAACAAGATTTGGAGGCTGCCTGGACTATGTAGTGAGGCCTTGTCTCAAAAAAATAAATTCGAAATAAATTTCATTAATTTCCACTCCACTTTTATTTACTTCATTCTACTGGTTTCGGGTTTGATTTTTTTTTTTTTTTAACTTTTCTAAGACCTCAACATGCATTGTTAGGTTACTTATTTGGGCTTCATCTTTTTTTCTAATGTAGACACGCATAGCTCTAAATTTCCTTCCTAGAGTTGCTTTCATTGTGTCCCACAGATTTTATATATACTGTTTCTAATACGATTTGATTATAGGAACTTTTAAGTTTCTTCAGTGATCCATTGATGGTTTAAGAATGTTATTCAAACTCCATGTGTTTTATGTAGTTTCTGTGGTTTCTTTTGCTGTTGATTCTCATTTTCCCTCTATTGTGATCTTGTAGGATGCATGTGGTTATTTTAGTTTTTTTTTTAATTATTGAGACTTAGCTTGAAATATGGTCTATTTTGGAGAAAGTTGTGTGGTGTCCTGAAAAGAAAGTACATTCTGCTGCTGTTGGATAAAATACTGTGTAAATATCAGTTATGTTTTTTTGACCTATAGTATAGTTTAATAGTGATGTTTCTTTGTTGATTTTTTTTTTGTCTAGTTGACCTTTTTTTGATAGTGGGATGATGAAATTCTCTGCTGTGAATGTTTTACAGTCTGTCTATCCATTTATTTATTTTTTTGTCAGGAGGCAACAATGGTACCTACATTGCTCATTGTCATCCCCAAATCATTCACCTAAAGCACAAGACATCTGCATTCAATTGTCCAAACAATACTGCTACAAATCTTTCTCTTCAGTGAACTCAGAGAAATCAGTAATATAATTATCTTAACTATTTGTCTATCTTTTTATATTGAGTAGTATTCGTTTATGAAATTGGGGGTGCCAATGTTTAATGTATATATATTTACAGTTGTTACCTCTTCTTGGTGACTTTTTTTCTTTAGCAATACATAGTAGCTTTCTTTATCTCTTCTGATCAGTTTTGGTTTAAGTCTACCTTGTCAGATAGGAATATAGTTATTCCTGCTTGTTTTCAGGCTCCAGGTGCTTGGAGTATTATTTTCCATGATTTTACTTTCAGTCTGTGTATGTGCCTTCCCTCCATCTCTTGGTCCCTTAAGTAATGCAATGCTAGTTTAGTGGTCATGAATTTCTCTAGTTTACAAGGTCTTTCTTTCTCCTGTTTTGAAGGATAGCTTTGCTAGATATCATAATTTCGGTTGGCAATTATTTTCTTTCAGGATTTGAAGGACTTCATTCTAATCCCTCTTGGGCATTTAGATTTCTGCTGAAAAACCTACTGTTATTCTGATGGGTTTGTCTTTATAAGTTATTTTGGTCTCCTTTCTGACAGCTTTTAATATTATTTCTTTGTTCTGATTTTCTAATATTTTGGCTATGATATGTTGTGGAGAGGTTCTTTATTAATTATATCTATTTGGAGATCTGGCTGGCTTCTTTACCTAGGTATCAGTCTCATGACCCAGTTTTGTGAAATTTTCTGCTGCAATTTCAGTGAATACATTTTTAAGCCATTAACCTGTTTATCCACATCATCTACCAGGCCAGTAAACTTTCAATTATTTCTTTTAGATTTATCCAGGAATTCTTTTTTAAAAAAATCAAGTGTATTGGAAAGTCTTAGGTATACATAATGATCACATTTATCATAGAGAATTTGTACCTGCACTTGATATAACTTAATTTTTTTTTTGTTTCTATCCAGGAACTCTTTCAAGGTCTATTTTGTTTCCATCCAGGAACTCTTTCAAGGTCTATCAGTGCTTCATATTCTTGTTTCTTTGATCCTGTCTGAATGTTCTAGCACTTCAAGTCTATGTTCAACTCCTGATACTCTTTTGGTTGATATTATTGCCTAGACTTTCAGTTGAGTTTTTTGCTTGACTTACTGAGGTTTGCATTTCCAGGATTTCTGCTTGATTCTTTTTGTTTTTTTAATCGGTACCGGGGATTGAACTCACGACTTTGCGCTTGCAAGGCAGGTGCTTATGCCACTGAGCTAAATCCCCAGCCTCTAGTAATTTTTTTTTTTGTACCAGGGATTGAACTCATGACCTTGGGCTTGCCAGACAGGTGCTTATGCCGCTGAGCTAAATCCCTGGCCCTGTCTGCTTGATTCTTTTAAAAAATAGTTTATCTGGCTTCCGTGACAAAGAACAACTGAAGGAATTCATGACCACCAAACCATCCCTACAAAGAATATTGAAGGACGTTCTAGAGAGAGATAAAAATGACCATGGTTCCAGGAACAGCGACAGAGGGAGATCACCAAGCAGGACAAGCAGTTGAATGGCAGGGAAAAGCAGGCAGCCAAGAGCAGGAAAATAGCAAGGCACAGTTGAGCCAGTGCGTGTTGGCCATAACCATTAATGTAGATGGCGTCAATTTACCAGTAAAAAAGAAACATAGGCAGAGTGCATGGATCAGGAAACAGGATCCATCAATATGCTTTATTCAAGAAACACATTTAACTCAAAAAGAAATTCACAGACCAAAAGTCAAAGAAGAGAGAATAATGCTCTGTGTGGCAGGGAACCAGAAAAAAAGCAGGGGTAGCTTGCTCATCAACTGCAGAATGGATAAGAAAGATACAGCATTTTTATACAGTGGAAAGCTACTCAGCTGTAAAAATAACCTCAAGGCTGTTGTAGGTAAATGGATACAGCTTGAGATCATGCTTGCGGGTGAAATGGTTCAGAGTTACATGGGTGAACATCATGTTGTCTCCCTAGTACAAAAAAACTGAAGAAGTTATTGAATCCAAAATGCACAGTAGATACGGTGAAAGTGAAAGGGGAGGAAATGTCTAAAAAGGGAAGGCAGTGACCATTGTTAATCTATTATCTTATTTTGAAGCCCTGTATTGTTTTCATTGTTCTGTTTTCTTTGATTTTGTTTTGTTGATTTTATTATACTTAATGGCGCTGGCAGCTATTTCAAAGGTAACAAATTATGTTATAGTAGTCATTGTTGATTTCCTATTATCTAGTTTTGAAGTCCTGTATTTCTTTCATTATTTTGTTTTGATTGGTTTTATTCTGTTCTGTTTTGTTTGATTTTATTATGTGTGGTGGTCTGGGCAGCTATTTTGAAGATAACAAGAGGCATTATGGTAGCCATTGTTGATTTGTTTTTATCTTGTTTTGAAGTCCTGCATTACGTTCATTGTTTTGTTTTGATTGACTGTATTCTATTTTATTTTGTTTGGTTTTGTTCTCTCCAAAATAAAAAAAAAAGTCAAAAAAAATTCTGTCTGTTCATTGAAGTAGTCTTTGATATTTTGGATTGCCTTCCTTAATTCATTTAACTTGTTTTTTCTTTGAACTCATTATTCAGTTTACTTGTTGATTTATTTAGCTGCTTATTTTCCTCTTCTATCTCATTGATCATTTTAATAGTTTAAAAAATTTTTTGTCTTGAATTTTGCCTGCTTTAATATTTGAGGTTAGCTGTGGAGGAGTTGTATATATTTGGAAGCATCTTGTTTCCTTGTTTTCTCATTTTAGCTATGTTTCTTTGTTGAGGTTTGTAGCTCATTTCAGAAAGATATTTCTTCTGCTGTGTGGCGTCCTTTTAGAAGTGACTATCTTTGTGATGTGCACCGGATTTTGGTTATACCTCCATGTGCCATTTCCATGAGGTCTTTTCTGGATGCTCCTAGTGGTGCTATGAAAGGAGGGAGTAACTACTTGAGAAGTTTACCAATTAATTGAGAACTGGTTTTAAAAAGATCTCTACTTCCAAATTTGGCTTCCTCAGGAAAAGTCAGCAAGGAAATAAAAAAATAGTAAGCTAGAGAAAATTAAATGTACTAGCAATAGGAAAGTGGCTAATGTAGTACGCGAAGAGATACAGAGAAAGTTGGGCAAGGAAGGGAATATAGATAGAGATAAGAGAAGAGATAAGGGATTTGTATCCAATTGTTAAATGAAAGTTAGATATCCTTAAGAAGCCATCTTTGGTAGGGAACTATTACAAAAAAATACAGAATGTTATGATACTAAAGCAGAAAACTAACCATATAGCTGTACATTTATATACCTACATAGAAAGACCAAACCTTATATACAGAAATGTTAGTAGACAAGAAAAAAGCAAAAATTGAAAAATAGAAGAGAAAAAAAAGGATACACATACATGAATGAATGAATGAATGAATGAATAAAAAAGCAAAAAAATTATCCTGCTCTGTTGGTTAGGATGACCATCCCTGCCCAGTTTGCCAACACTGCTGACTGAAGACCACCATGTTAGGAGCCTGTAGTATTTTCAGGGATCATTGAGTGCAGCTGGAGACACTGTCTCTGGCGGCCCCCAGCTTGGGGTTCCCAGGTCAACCCCTTGACTTGGCCTCTATGACAAGCTCTGCACCTTCCTCCTCTGTTACCTCTGGCTCACTAGGCTACTAGTAATGGTGCATTTCCTCTACTAGCTCATGATGTCAGCCTCCAGGGATTGGGAAAGAGAAAGTCTCAGCTAGTACCAATCTTGTGTCTTTACTTTCTGTTCTCTTACAACCCAGCTGTCAAGGTTCTCCAGGGCCCCATGATTTAGAGATGAAACCCTGAACTTAGGCTGGGTTGGTCATTGTAACTTGTGGCCCCACCACAGTCCTCCATTTTTCTCCCTGACTTAAGATTCCCACAGCAACCAATGCCTAGGAGACCCTCCCTTGCTCAAGAGTCTCAGTCTTTGGGTACCTATGACCCAGCAGGATTGCCGCTGGCTTCAGCCTCCCCTCAGATTGACGGTGGTTTAGGCAAGCACTAAGCTGACTTTCACCACTGGGGGTTTCTTCCATTGAAGGATTTTGGGTGATTCACAAAATGGCTCAATGGCCAAACCTGGCATGTGAGAAGTACAAAGGTAGAGTGGTGGCTTTGATATAGGAGAAATAAAACCCCAACTTGCTAGATGTCAAATGTGCCAAGTTCATGTCCCCAAAAATGACACAATGAATTCCAGGAACAATAGAGGTTAAGAGTAGAAAAGGTTTATTGAGAGATAGCTGCTGAGAGACAGGAGGGGTCCCAAAAGTGGGTTGCCACCATGGCTCTTTGTTAGGGGTAATTTATACAGCAAAATTACAATATTGGTACAAGGTTGGTCAAACTATAGTCAACCTATAGGATTATAAGTATAGCCACTTAGCTAGTATTGATTTGATAAGGCAGCCGAGGGTAGCAAGGTCATGTGGGTAATGTCATTAGCCTTGGCTTATCTATGTCTTCTAAAACAGGAAGGAATGGGTCCAGATGTTCTGGTTACCCATTTGGGTGTCTGATGTATATCTGTGCTTAAGGGACTGAGTGCTAATTACAGTATAAACTCAAATTTGTGTTCATCCCTTAGGGACGCACACTAGTCTGGCCATTATGACTTCATCTTAAGGCCTTGCCTTCATCAAATGTGCCTCCAGTCACAATTCTTTATTTTTAATTTTTAATTTTTTAAAATTTTTTACTTTAATGGGGGTAAAATTAAACACAACAAAACAAAACAGAACAGAACGGGACATAAGAAAGCATAACTTTCAAAGCTAGACAACCAGAGATCTTTACTATATGTCATATCGTCTCTTGTTTTCTTCCAAATGGTTATCCATATCTTTGCATATGGGGAGTTCATACTAAATAACATAGCCAATCTTTTCACAAGATGTGTGGTTCACTGGCTCCCACTTGCTAAGCCAGTGGCGGGGGATACAACACGGGATGGGGCACAGGACGACATGAGATGTTTGATTCTCAGCCCATGCGCTGGCAGGCTCACAGCCGCCCCCCCCCCAGAGAGAGGAGGAGCTCCTTGTTCTCCTGGCACCCCGAGTCAACCACATGGTGCAGGTCCCAACGTGCCAGGGTCTCTCTCCAGCGGGGCGCTGAAAGTGTGTCCAGTCACAATTCTGATGTTATTATCTTTTCTGCTGACTTCTTTGAGAGGCCAGTTGCTTTTTGATTGTACTGTATGTTTAGTTCTTTGTGATTTAGCTGCCTATAATAGCTTCATTTCTTATTCTAGCCTCCCATATTTCTATATTTCAACTCTCTTCTCTCGTTCAGGTTGTGTTTTTGTCATGGGTGGGTTGTTACCACCTCATGCAGCCATGTACTTACTAATCTAGGTGAATGCCCTCAGCAACCTGCAGTTGTTGTTTCTCCTAGTCTGCCTTGATGGAGTTCATTTTTCTTCATTGTATTTCATGTTGTCTTACTCCTAATGGGAATGGACTACTGAATCTAGTCAGTTGAGACCTCCAGAGTTAGGCCTCTGGCCTGGCCCAGTAACAATATAACAAGTGCTAAGACAGAAGAATGTACAAATTCCAAATCCTATTTAGCCATCATATTTATAGCTAAATAGTTCTCTTTTATATCCTTCTCCCAAAGCAGTAGTCTACTTAATTTGTATTTTGCTCGGGCCCCTTTCTGAGATTCCTCTTGCAGTTTTTCATCTCAGTTATAAAAAAGAAAGAAAGAAAAAGAAACTGATGTTTAGTTGAAATTAGACTTACATGGGAAAATTTAGCTTTAAATGTTTATCATCAGTAATTATTTTTGTCTCTGACATCACCGTATTGATTCCTGTTGACTCAGTTATATAACCACCTATTTGACAGTTGACAACAGCCAAGTTTTCTCTCTTTTGAGAAACTGTACACAGCTGACCAGTGTGATTATGTATGGAAAATTTTAGTGTTCCTGGAAACTGAAGTCCCTTCCTTCTTCCTGTGAAACCTGAGCCATCTTGCTTTCCAGCCTGGCTTTCTAGGGAGATGAGGAAGAAGATAACATTAGTTTAGAATTTTCTTTATGCCAAATGAAATGCTAGGTATACTTCACATCTAATTCTTTCAGCCACTGTGAGGTAGGTGAGAAACAAGTAGAGATCAAACTCAAACTTTTAACTAGTTCCTGGTCATACATTTAGTGAGTAGAACTTGTTCTCAGATGAGTGGGACGAGATTCTCCAAAGAAGAGATAGGGACCTCAAATTTATATAGGAGAAATGTTATTCTCAACTGGCTAGATGTGAGATATCCAGAGTTCATGCCCCCTGAAATTGCAGAATGAATTCCAAAGGACAAAGGAGATTAAGAGTAGGAAAATTTTTTTGTTGTTGTTTTGAGACAGGGTCTTGCTACATTATGTAGTCCAGGCTGGCTTCAAACTTATGGCGACCCTCCTACCTTAACCTCCCAAGTGCTGGAATTACAGGTGTCCTCCACCACATCTGGTAAGAGTAGGAAAAATGTATTGAGGAATAGGAATAGCTCCTGAGGGACAGGAGAGTCCTGGGTAGGTTGCCACCAAGGGCTTTTGTCAAGGGTAATTTATACAGCAGTCACAATATGGGTACAATGTTGTGTAGGAAACTAACCTGTAAGTTTGGCCCTGAAGGGGTGAACAAGAATAAAAAACAAAAAGACATCGAATTAATTTAGATAGAGGGGCCAGGGGCTCTTGCTTCTCTTGGGCAGAGCTCTGAGCATTTGACTTATTGTGCTTTTATTCACATAGACACAGGAGCAAACAATTAGAGTATCCCATGATCATCTGCTTCCTATTACCTGTTTGTATATGACCAGGTAAACAACTGGATCTCAGCTATGTTGACCTTTCCCTGGAATTTGCAGTGTGCCAGCTGTCTGTATACTACCAAAGGAGCACGGCTTGCCACCTTTCTCCTTTGTATTTGCAGAGGTCAGTTAGGCCTCAGTCCTCATTATCTGGTCAAACTATAACCAACTTACAGGATTGCAAGCATAGCCGCTTAGCTAATATTGATCCAATATAGGAGGGGGTACATAGTAAGTGGGCACATAGGAGGGGACATCATTAACCTTGGCTTATCTATGACTTCTAAACCAGGATCATTTTGGAAAAAGGATGGTCTAGGTGTTCTGGTCAGTGTCTGATGCCTATCTATACTAGGTGGACTGGGTGGTATGAATTACAGTTCTGCTTATCCCACAGAGAAGTGTGGAAATATGCCACTGTGATTTTATCATGAGGACTTGCCTTCTTTGAATGGGCCTCCAGCCAGAATTCTGATGTCTCCACCTTTCACTGACTTCTTTGAGAGCCCAGGGCCCCTCTGACTGTATATTAATTTGTATCTAATTTAACTGTCTCTAATAAAATCACTCAGGTACAGAATAGATTCTCTCAGTCTTGTTATAGAAAAAGAGGATTTTTTTCAGAACACATCAGTAAGAGGGACAGAAAAGACTTACTTGGCAGAAAAAAGTTCATGTTTGGAATGAGCGAGGACCCTCATAGAGTGAGATGCATTATTGTTATCTGGTAGCTTCTTCTGAAAGTGGCTCACCAAATCAACGTTACCAGGTCTAGGTTGCTCATTTGTCCCTCTGGAGTTAAATTCCAGGTTCTTCTCATCTCAGACAAAGAACTGAATGAGTCAAGCAAAAAATGGTGGCAAAGTTTATTTGAAAAAGTGAGAGTGGAGAGTGAGGGAGAAACTGGCTCTGCAGGGCAAATTTGAGCCAATTAAAAGAGGAAAAAGCAAGAGAAAAGTGCGCCCTGGGGCACGCAGGGAGAGTTTTCCTGTGGAAAGCTGTGAGAGTAAGCTCTTCTTGGTATCTGTGTCCTTTTGTACAGTATACCATCCGGACATCACAGTTCAGAGTTCACAGTTTCAGCTGTTTGCAGATCTTTCCTTAGAACCTAGCTAATCATTGTTTGTGGAAACACCCTCAATTTCCTGGAAACCAAAAATATCCTCCCCAAATGTTTTCTTGAGGAGAGATTTGCAAGTAACCAATCCACGAGTGTTATTTCATTCTCTTTGCTGTGGATTGGCTGCTGTCATGTAACCCATCTCCAGCAGATATGCCACATTGTAGCAGATTGCTGTACTGCATGTTATTATCTTGAATGTTCTTGGTTTTGTTCTTCTTAAAGTCCTGAGATCTCTAAGAAGCCACCCAAATGCTCTGTACCTTCTAAGGTGTTATTAATGTAGTATTTTATTAAATTAAATTACGTAACTGTGGGAGACAGCGTATTTAACATATATAGGCATTTATAGGCATTTTTCAGAAATTTACAGTTTTTCAGTTTGCAGGTGCTCTAGGAATGTAACTCCTATGAATTTCAGGGAAATCCACTGTACTATCCAAATCTGGAGGAAACCTAGGAGAGCTTCTACATATGAGTCCTGAGAGGTGATGCTGGGATCCTACTCCTAAGGCTGACATCAAGTCTAGGTCATTCTATTAGAAACCTGCTTGAGATCTCCTAAGAAGTCCACACACAGGGCTTTGGGAACTGTTCTGGGCATATGTTCTGGAATCTTGCAATTAACAGGTCATGCCTATTTCCCCAGCCAGCTTTCCCATGCCCTGATCTTATGGCCTGGAGATAGGTATATTTATGAGTTTTGAGGGATGGAAGTTGTGAACTTTGTGAATTTATAAGAGGCTCAATTTACATGTGAAAGGTAATGCCCTAAGGGTGAAAAATAATGGCCCATTCACAAGTAAAAACCCTTTTTTGAAGGAGAAAGCCCCATTTTACAGGTGAAAGTCAAGGGCCTAATCTATTACGTTTCTTTAAAATTTAAGAATTTAGGAGTCAGTACCCTAAGAGGGGAAAACATATTGTTATGATATGGATGTTATAATTGGATGACTTGTGTCCTGAAGCTACAGGGGTTTGTTTATTTGCTTATTTGTTTCTCTTTTTGAGACAGGGTCTTGCTCTGTAATTCAAGCTGGTCTTGAACTCACAATGATCCTCTTGCCTCAGCCTCCCTGAGTACTAGGATTACAGGTGTGTGCCACCATGGCTGGCTGGAGTTGAAGTTTTTAAAGCTTCTTTCAACTTCTCAGTTTCAGATATAGCATGAACCCAGATGATGGTATCATGGCTTTGTAAGTCTCCTGCAGCAGACATGATGGCCATGGGAAGCCTAAGCATATAACTCCAGTGGAAAACTGCAGTTAGTTTCCTGTCTAACAGAACCTTTTCACAGAAGGCCGGGGGGCCTGACTCAGGCACACTGTTCTCTGATGGACCCTGCCTTAGCTACACAGAGAAGGGTTTTTTCCTCTGGTAAGAGGAATTCTGTTATCAGATGATCAGGGAACGGATATGGAGCAGGAAAAAGAGCAGTTAATATGTATAGTAGGGTGGGAATTTAATGCTCTATATTTGTCATTGTAAATTGGCAGGCAGTTTATGGGTGAAGGGAAGCCAGAGAGGCATTTTGTTTGCCTTACCTGGTGTTTTTTTTTTTTTTAAATTACAGTAAACATTTTCAGATTTCATGTTTAAAAACAGATTTCTTGGCTTCCCTTTGAGAGTCAAAAGATGTAAAAACACTGGATCAAAGTCCCACATTGATGACAAACTGCTAAAGCTGAGCAGTGATGCACTCTTTTGGATTCTCATTCACCAGACTACT
This sequence comes from Dolichotis patagonum, assembly GCA_004027295.1. Classification (NCBI taxonomy): domain Eukaryota; kingdom Metazoa; phylum Chordata; class Mammalia; order Rodentia; family Caviidae; genus Dolichotis; species Dolichotis patagonum. The sequence continues at coordinate 45,915 of PVJX010006788.1, forward strand.
AAATTCTTTCTTGAAAACTGGCAGTAATTTCTGGGCATTTGCATGGGTGATCCTTGCTCTGTGCAGAACAGGTATCCCTAGCAAAGCAAGTAGAATTTAATTCAGCTGTAAATTTAGGTTCTTCTTGAGTCTTGGTTCACTGAGTTTTGTGTGGAGGTTCACTGTTCATGTGCAAGCATTGCCGCACAATTGTTTTAAGAATAGCAATGAGTTGTGTGGAATTACAAAATAAAATGGACTATCAGAATAGCTGAGATTGGTGTGTATATGAGGGTAGGATGGCTTTTGGGATTTGAATCTGATGGAATTCTTACAAGCACTGCAGATTCATCGCAGCCTATCCCACTTAGATATTCTTTGCATGTGTGAGAATCTATTTTTATCCTGTTTAATGACATTTAGATGAAAACTTTTTTGCATCCTATAAAAATGTATATCTACATTTTCCCACAGGGAAATAAAGACTGATAGCTAGAAACTCCAAGCCCTTTACTTTCTGTAAAGATTTCTAGGCACTCACATGTTGACAGAACAAAAGTGATGTTACAGGCTATGCATAGTGCCCAGGTGCTTTATTTACATTGACTTGAGCATCTTTTGTAGTTCTTTATGTGGTAATAAATTATATAGATTTAATGGATAAGTGGAGGAAGGAGAGAAAAACTAGAACATTTGGAGAGAATGGAGACTAAGGAATGCAGTATGACTAGTTTAAGAAAGCAAATTTATTGCCTGCAAGCACTTCCCTTGGGAAAGATAATTCTATTGGCAGGAAGAAGAGGTGTAAGATCTCAAGGAGAAAGAATTAACTTACCTCACACAAAAATGTGGGATAGGAATTTGAGGAAAGAGATCAGCTTAGACCAAGTAAGGTTACTGCTTTAAGGTTTCACACCTTCTCTAGAAAGCTGCCCCAATCTGACCCTCACCCAGAATTATTAGCATTTGGTAACAAGTGCCATCCATCCACTGTGTTCCTCCTTCTTAGAAGAGTTATGGTCTGTGGGAGTTGGTGGAGGAGGTAATTCACCAAGGTGAAATCTTTGACAATTTAGCATTTCCAGATGTGAAAAATTTCCTGATTACTGTTTAATCTTTAATTTGTACAGTTGTTTTTGTCTTTGTAAAGGTTGTTTAAATGCTAGATGTTACTCTTGTTAATCTTTAGTCTGTAATGCAAAATATTTAGAATAAAGCTGGGTGTGGCAGCTCACATCTGTAATTTTAACACATGGAAAGCTGAGGCAGGAGGAGTGCCAACAGTTTGAAGCCAGACCCTACCCATGTCAAAAAATATAAATATTTGTGGAATGGTGTTTTTTTAATCAAACATTTGCTTTTGATAGTATAATTCAATGGTCTAAACCTTGGATCTTATTATTAATGTGGGTTGCCTGTGGTATAGGGTACCTTTATTTGTATGAGATTGGTAACAGTATCTCCTTTTTCATTTATGATTTTAATAATATGTGTCCAGAACCATCATCCGATTTGTTGATTTTTTTTCTAGTATTTTTCTATTTTCTCTTCCTTTTACTTATACCCAATTCTTTTTTTTCTTATTTGTGCTTACTTTGAGTTTAATTTGCTCCTTTTTTCTACTTAACTCATATTGGAAGATTATATTATTGACAAGTTCTTCTTTTCAACATAAGCACTAATAGCTATAAATTTCCCTCTAAGCATGCTTTTGCTTGCATCCCATACGTTTTAGCATTTTACTTTCTATTTTCCTCATCTCAGTATGTTTTTAATTTTACTGTAGTATCTTTCACTCATTGGTTATTTAGCAGCTAAGTAGGCTGTTTAATTTTCATAAACTATTTTGTGATTCTCCGAATTTCTATTGTTACGGATATCTAATTTAGTTTCATTGTGGTTGAAGAGCATACTTTTTTCTTGTTTTGAGACAGGGTTTCACTCTGTACCTCAGACTGGCCTCAGATTGACTATGTAGCCCAGGCTGGCCTTAAATTTAGGATTTCCATTTTAGTCTCCAGAGTACTGGGATTACAGGTGTGCACCACTCTGCCTGGCAGAAAACATACATTGTATGACTTCAATCCTTTCAAATTTACTGATTTATATTATGACCTAATCAATCCTTTCAAATTTATTGACTTATATTATGACGTAACATATAGTATATCCTGGAAAATATTTAAATGTACTTAAGAAGAATGTGTTTAGTGAAATGTTTTATAGATGTTTACTAGGTCTCGTATTTTGGCGTTATTCAGATCTTTTATTTCCATCTCCTGTGTAGTTATTCTGTCCACTATTGAGGTTACATGTGAAGTTTCCAAATATTATTGACTTACCTATTTTTCTCTTCAGTTCTCTTGGTTTTTGTTTCATGTGATTTAAGCCTCTGTTGTTAGGTACATATATAATTGTTATGTCTTCTTAATGGGATGAACATTTTAGTGTGAAAATATGCAATTTTTTTGTCTTAAGGATAATTTATCTGTGATTGTATAGCTGCTCCAGCTCTTTTTTGGTTACTGTTTATATGATGTAATTTTTTTTTCCTACTAACTTATTTATGTTTCTTAATCTAAAGTGTGTCTCTTGTAGATTATATTTTGTATTCTCTGTAAATCTCTGCAATAATTGTGGTATTAAATCCCTTTACAGTTAATTACTGATAATGTATAATTTATGTTTATCAACAAGGAGCTCCTCCCCTCTCTGGGGGGCGGCTGAGAGTGTGGCAGACTTTCAGTGGCCCGAAGGAGAGAGACCCTGGCACGTTGGGACCTGCACCATGTGGTTGACTCGGGGTGCCGGGAGAACAAGGAGCTCCTCCCCTCTGTGGGGGGTGGCTGTGATCCTGTGGGTGCGGGCTGAGAATCAGACATCTCATGTCATCCTGTCCCGTATCCACCCCCCCCTTAGCAAGTGGGAGCCAGTGAACTACACATCTTGTGAAAAGATTGGCTATGTTATTTAGTATGAGCTCCCCATATGCAAAGATAAGGACAACCATTTGGAAGAAAACAAGAGACAATATGACAGATAGTGAAGATCTCTGGTTGTCTAGCTTTGAAATTTATGCTTTCTTATGTCCCGTTCTGTTCTGTTTTGTTGTATTTAATTTATGTCTATCATTTTTGCATTTGTTATCTGTAGGTCATTGTCTTTTATTTCCCCATTATTGTGATCTTTTTGGTTAAATAGACTCTTCCTAGTGTAAAATTTTAATTTCCTTGTAATGCTGTTATTTACCATGTCAGGCAGCTGTGAAATTGTGTCTAATTGTTTTGTCAAAGATTTTCACTGAACAAGCTCAGAGTTAGGTTAGATAAAGACAGCCTTGTAAGTGGGCTTTTCCAGAGAATCGCCAGCCTAAGCATATAATGACAGTTTTCTGAGAAGGAGGCTTTAAAGTAACTGCAAATCCATTCTTCTCCCTCTGGTGGCTGCCATGATTGTGAGCTATTGGTCTTCAAATCTACTGCAGAGCTAGGGAAGAGGAAATAGGAATGGTGCAAATTAAAATGCCACAAATTTTGCTGTTTTTAATTAAGATTTAGACATTTCTCTTGAATAAGTACTTCCTGTACTATTGCAGGTTTGGTACATTTCACATTTCTCAAAAAGTTGCTTCTGTATTTTTTTGACTAGTTTTCTGGTTGCTTTTATCAATTTTTTGGAGAAAATTTTCTTATACATTTTTGCTGATGTCCACTTATGACATAATGTTAAACTGGGAGACAAGTACTTGCTTTTTTTTTTTTGGTAGTACCGGAGATCGAACTCATGACTGCACGCTCGCCAGGCAGGCGCCTATGCCACTGAGCTAAATCCCCAGCCCACAAGGACTTGCTTTTTAACCTAGTATCTTTTGGATTATTTATTTATTTATTTATTTATTTTTAACCTAGTATCTTTTGGTTTGGGGCTGACTCACCAAAATAAGGATCTAAGCTTTTACTTCCTTATCTTAAAAATAGGTATATTAATATCTCCTGAGGATCATTAGAGAGATTGGGAAAATGCATTTGACAATAAATTGGATAAAAAACTCCTTCAATTCACTATCAAATGGAAAGATTCATAGGGAGTTTAAAAGTTAAAGAATAAAAAATTTGTATTACTCAGAGTTGTTTTATTTATAGAAGCAAAAAGGGGTTTATTAAAGGAGGTATATTTTACACAAATATGGGAAGAGCTGGAGAAATGAAGGTATGGAAGAGGGAGAGAATCATTTACCAGTCCACTTGAAGCATTGACACAAGGTGGACAAGTCAGGATTTACAAGCCAAGAAGCCAAGTGCTTCCAGCCATTGAAATGAGACTGTGAAAGGGAAGCTTGTGGAGAGGTCTTTGGAAAGCTGAGTATCTTGGTAGCTAATAGTTTTGTGAGTCCGCAGCAAAAGTCTTAATGGGACCTGGAGTTGCTATTGATCAGCTGGGCCAGCGTTTGGAAAGGGAAGCATGTCACATGCAAAAGGATGAGCTGGGATTTGTAGGGTGGCTCTGTGTCTCCTGTGACAGAATATTTGACCATGATAGCCTCACCATGTAGTTTAGTGCTTCACTCAACCTTTCAAAGCCAAACCAGTTCCTCTCTGGCCAACTCTGATGTGAAAACAGAATGAAAGGAATTTTAGGAAATGTAGTTTCCATATTAAGCAAATTGATGTAGCTTAATTCAATACCTACGAGCATGCAAAGAGTTAGCCTTTTAATTTGTATGTTCAGTATTTTGGAAAGTGACAAAGTGCTAGCAGGTAAAGTATTTTAAATTGTGTTATATAATTACAGAGGATTTCTCATGAAGAAACAAAAATATTTCTCAGAAAGGTTTAGATATGAAGCATTCCTAGAATATGTAAGAGTAAACATTTATTTTGTTTTTGTATTTTTGTATTTTTTATTTTAATGATAGTAAAATACAACAAAACAAGATAGAACAAAGCCAATCAAGACAATGCAGTGAAATGGGTACAAAATTTCAGGGCAGGATACCGGGATAACAATAATAGGTATCATAGTATATCTTCTTATCTTCACAATAGTTGTCCATTCCATCAGATATAGCAAAATCAAACCAAAAATAGAGCACTATAAAACCAATCAAAACAGAATATTGAATAGAGCAAAACAATTAATCAGAACAAAGCAAAACAGCGAGAACAATACTGGATTTCAAAGACAAGATAGGAAATCCCCCATATTTGCTATATTGCATACTGTCATCCTTCCCAGATCAACATAATCAACCAAACAATACAAGTATTTTAGTTGTTTTATGTGGGGGGGTGAGATGTGCGGGGGAGGAGAGGAGGGGGCGGCCACAGGATGTCTAATTCTCAGCCTGCACACCAGTAGGCCCATAGACGTCACTGATTTATTCTCTCCCTGGCATGCCTGTGGCTTGTGCCACTTATCAGGAAGCTGGGTCATTGCCTTCTTGGTTGGTCCCCCAAGTTCCAGAATGGCTTATTCTCGAGAGATGCTGACTTATTTTCTCCCTGGTGCCTAAACATTTATTTTAAAAATCATGTTTTATTTAATAGACGAGTTCCTTAGAGCTAACTAAATTTTTATATGTTGAATACTTTTCTAGGAACAAGTTAAGGTGTCAAGCATGTGATCATTTCCAGTTGGCTTTTGGTTGACGTTGACGCACAAGTTTTGTATTTTGGTTTCTTGAATTTTATTAGCATGATATCATCAAGTTCATTGACTCATGAGGTCTTAAGGGATGGTGAGACAATTATGGTCTTTGCAGACTACGTTATAGGATAAAGTTCATGTAATTCTGAGGCAAGATAGGACAAATGTAATTTTCTCTGTACTGGTAAAACCCCACTAGATCTGGTGTTTTCTGGATATTGGGAGGAAAAGCACATTTTCGATATCACTATCTGCTTCCCAGTATGTGTCTCCTCAGTAAAGAGATCATACCTGGAGCTGTAGTTACAATTAGAGCCACCCCTATATTAAGTTGTAATAATCCATGATGTCTTCTCAGTTTAAATTAGATGAAGCCACCCAGATACCCACACACTTACATACGTACCCACTGTTCCTAGTGTATCTTTCAGAGTTTTGCTAGTGACACAAATCCGTGTGGCTTTTATAGATATGCAGTGTTGCTTTGTGTTTATTCATTTAATGGGGAGAGGAAGCTTTAGGGACTTTGTGTGGCCTCGGCTGTAGTTGTGCTCATGAGGGACACTGCTGCCTGCTTGGTAGGTCTAATTCAACTGTGTATGTAGGAACTGTGAAACTGGGTGGGTTCAAACTAGGGCCACTGCAGGGTGGACTGACTCCTATAAACTGCCCCACTCATCCCAGTTGTGTTCTGGTTTCTAAAGGATCAGGGTTAACTGGCCACTAACTGTAAAAGACAGGTATTTGTTTTTCCTCAGGATGCAAATACCTAGTAAAGGTTTACATTTACTTAGGAAAAGACCTGAGAAGAAAAGTCATGTTACATATTTGTGCTTTGTAAGGTCCTTCCTAAGTGATATTGGTTTCACAGTTTTGTTTTGTTGTTGGTTGTTTTTTTTTTTTTTTTTTGTAATTTAAGAGTCCTGGGTCTACAAAGTACCTAAGGGGTAGCTTTTATGAGAGAGACAGTGTTTTAGCATAGAGACTTAGACACCTGCTCTCCAAACCAAGGATTAAAAAAAAAAAAAGACAGTTACATAGACCTAGTTTGAGCTTAGCTAGCTGCCCATATAATTTGACCTTAAAGCTTCATGATCAGTCATTCACTTAAGATCCACATTGGCCTAACCATCCTATTTATGATTTTGAGTGTGCTTACTACAAATAACGATGCTCATCTTGTTCCCCGGGCTCCATGCGGTTAGCGTCCCGAGTTCTCATTGTCCCCATTTCAACAGGAAGACTGCTGAACTTTTCTCCAGCTTATACAGGACATCTACTGTAGCACTTCTCAGTTGCGCTGGTTTTCTCATATACAGTGTACTTTAAAAGCCACAGTGAAGAGACTATCCCCTGGGACCTACTGGGGGACAGAGTAGGGGAAATAGTTCAGGAGGTTGTAAATGATAAATTAACAGTAGCCTCCTTGTTCTCAGTTGTTGGATTCATTTCTCCATATTATGTCAAGGAATTTGTGGTATCTCAACTTTGTTTAGTTTTAGACATGTTTGAATCAGGTTTTAGTATAGCAGTTGAGCAGATAATTTAGAACTGTCTCCAGCAGCTTGAGTAGGCACCCTCTGGTGAGTATCTAAATTCAACCTGAGTTAAATTACAATCCAGTTTCTTTCAGGCTTAAATGTCCTTAGACTCTCTTTCACCACATGGTCTCAAGGTTTCCATGTATAAATTAACAAAATCTTGCATTTTTAAAAAAAGATTATTTATAAATCTGGGGCAATGAGGCATGGAAAGATGTCATCATAGTGTCTTCAAGCAAGATAGCATCTGCGTTATCAGATAGAGGAGGCTGCCTCTGCCGGTATAGGATGCTCAGTAGTATTTGGGACTTCTAATGTCCAGGTCATTCCAAATGTTCCTATTTAAATTCTTGGGTCTTGCTCTTTCATAATCAATGCCCTCTTCTACTCATGGCTGTTTGAATTGTTTTCCTCTTACAAACTGTTTTATCAGTTCTGGTTCCATCTTTATACTTGACCTGAGGTGTTACCCATGCTGTGTCACAAATACAAAGGAGCCAACATCGAAAGACACTTTTAGAAGCATTTCCCTCTTTTAAAAGATTTCACAGGAGGTATATAGTTTACAAACCAAAGATCTGTCCAACCTAAAGTAAACCAAACATATACTTTTAGACTGCCAGTTTACATACCCAAGGGACTTTAAGGTCTCATTTTAGCTTAGCAAACAGTGGCTTTCCTGGCTAGCTTAATATCTTTGGCAGTGACAGTGCTGTTTATGTGAAGGTGCTTGTGTGTGTGAGGTTGCAAAGTGTGCAACTACACATGCTTTTTGCTCTTTTGAAGTTTACGAGAGTGGCAGACATGGACAGAAGAAAGTCAAGGATGAGGAGTAACAAATATATGATTAGCTTGAATAAGGAGGTATCTCTGAATTGTTGACATATGGCAATAGTACCCAAACCAGTTAAGTGAATGGGGGACAGTTTTAATTTCTAAAGTGAATGGGCTTAGTGTGTTGGTATATACCCATAACCCAGGCACTCAGGAGGTTGAGGCAGGAGAATCGCAATGAGTTTGAGGCCAGCCTGAACTTTAGAGTGGGACCCTGCACAAACACATGAATGGGGAGTCTGAATCAGTTTTATCTATGGGCTTAGATGTTCTTTGGTTAAGAGATACTTCTATTAGCAATGCTTATTAAATTGTATCCCACTCCTTTTATAAATTTCTCAGCCTGGGAGTCCCAGGTTTCCTAACCATAACAACAGCAACAACAAAAAACACAAAAACAAAGCAAAAATAAACCACAACAACAAAAAAAGAAATATACTTTTCACTCCTGTTTGGTAGAGGTGAATTAAAGGCGCTGCTCTAAAACATGGTCACAATGATGACAACCAGAACAGAAAACCAGAGAGCTGCATGGGTCTGCCTGAAATCCTTTCCTTGGGGATTCTAGAAGACTAGTAAAGCAGGATTACGTCTTCCTCTTTGTTTCTTTTACATGTACCATGTTTATTTTCTTTTGGGTCTCTTTGTGGCTAGCCTGTGTCCTACCCACATGCAGTAAGTAAGTAATCACAAATGTCAAAAATAAAAATTTGAATCAGATGGAATGCAAGATGTATATGTAACAAAAAATAGTGGTTGGTTACAATTAAGTACTTTTATTATTTTTGTTGTTGTTTCTAGGCAGAGGAAATTCTTAGGCAAGAGCTGGAGAAAAAAGAAACACCAAGTTTATACTGCTTGCTTGGAGATGTCCTCCGAGATCACTCCTGCTATGACAAAGCCTGGGAGTTGTCCCAGCACCGCAGTGCTCGGGCCCAGCGCTCCAAAGCCCTCCTTCATCTTCGGAACAAGGAGTTTCAAGAATGTGTGGAGTGCTTTGAACGCTCAGTGAAGATTAATCCTATGCAGGTTAGACAGTTCATAAAATCCTACCTGCTCTTGGGGCTTGTGTTTTCCTTTGGAGTTGCTTTTTGCTAAATGAATACCCGTTTTTATCCCAATGACTGATGAGCTTGCCCTTGAGAGCTAAGAATGCAATCCCTCCTACTTCTTGCTTGTCACCAAAAGTGCATAGGTGGGTTCTCTCTTATTTTCCATTAGTTTAACTTTTCTGTTTCATTTTATTTCTTCCTCTTATCTCTCCTTATTGTTGCTGCAGCTATTAATATCAGGCACCATTTTGAGCAGGTATGTTAGGAAGGAAATAAATGGATCATCAAAACTGCAGTCAGTATAGGACTCTGCAAGTAATTACTGAAGTCAGCAGTGAAAGAAAGATTGTTATAATAGGCATAGGTATAGAATGGATAGTTGATCATTTAAGGGAAAATGTGTATGTGTATATACACACGAATACATTTGAATGCTGAAAGATATTTTTTCAGATTTGAAAAGTGAATGCAAAAAGAGGTCTGGAACTGTAATACAAGGAACTTGAGAAATCCACAGGAGTGAACCTAATTTTCACAGGAAGAGATTAACCTTATTTTGCACGAAAGGTTATTCAGCTAGTAAAATGTTTTTATTATCAGAAATAATCACTTTTAACTACCTTCTCATTTCACCAATCCAAAAGGCACATATAACTCCTGACAGACATGCAGTCTGACTTGGTATAATTCTAATTAATATGTTTGTTTAAAATTACCTATTAAAATTTACCTACTATGAGCCAAGTGCCTCTGTGGCATTCTTCTAGTATTTGAATCTAGATGATTTAACACCAGAGCCAACATTCCTTTTTTAAAATTTTAGTTAAAAATCACATGGTATGTACTTTACCATCTTAAACACTTCTAAGTGTACAATTCAGTAATTTTAAGTACATTCATATTGTTGAGCTGGGTCTGAAATTTTTTCATCATGTAAATGTGAAACTCAGTACCTATTAAAAAACAGCTCTTGTTGCCTTCTCCCAGCCCCTGGTAAACACCATTTCCTTTCAGTCTATGACTTTTACTGCTCTGTATATCTCATAAAAGCAGAATCATATGGTGTTTGTCTTTTGGTCGTTGGTTTGTTTTGCTTAATTTAATGTCTTCATGGCTTATCCATGTTGGAATCAGTATGTATCAGAACTTCATTTTTTAAGGCTGGGTAATATTCTGTTGTGTGTACATACTGCAATTTGTTTATCTATTTATCTGGTGAACTCCCGGATTGTTTCCTTATTGCTTATTGAAGATAATGCTACTGTGAACATGGGTGGTCATTTCCTAACTGCATAGACATGGGAAGTGTCTTTTATGTTGAAAAAATGAGATGGGTGAGAAATGTGTTTGTTTTAATATTTTAAATTTGGATTATTCATTTTCATGTATTTTGAGACAGGGTAACCTTTGTACATTCTAGTGAGACAGACCAAATTAGCTCACAGTGTGACACATCAGGAAACACTAAGTGGGTTTTTGTAAAGCACTCGTTTATACTGAGAGACCAAAAAGAACATTTCTACCTTTCATTGGCTATGAAAGAGAATAATGCTGGATTTGTTTTTGAAAATCAAGTAGTGCTTGAATAGGTAAAGGAGGGCAGTACTGAGGGCAGCTGGAAGGGGTAGAGCCTATGTAAAGTCCTAGAAGCAGAAAAAAGTAAGTGTGTGCACCTGTGTGTTGATTGCACAGAGAAGTTGGTGCATAGGGCAGTTACCATGGGAATGCTGATTAGGATGCAGCTTACGAAAGGTCTTAAATATGAGGCTAAATCATTTGGCTTTTCCTCTGGCAGATAGGTCACGACCACTGCAAGGTAGTTTACTTTTGGTTCTTGTTTCAAACAAAGTAATAGAGTGTGCAAAGGAGTATTTCGGGAGTACTGTTTGGGCAACACTGCTGTGGAAGATAGTCAATGTAGGCAGAGTTAGGAGAATGTAATAATGGCCCAGTTTTAGTCTTGATGGTTAATAATGTGGGAGGGACCCTAGGGAGGACGGAAGATGTGAGCAAAGTTGTGAGAGAGGACTTGACATGGCTTGATGGCTTCATTATATAATTTAGAACTAATTACGTAGATAGACAAAGAAATGACAATTGTTCAAAGCATAATCATAACACAAACAGATGTTATATGAAGATATTTTGTAGTCTGTCATATGGATTCAATTCAGGCCCACTGTTGTTAGCGAAGCCAAAATATGCAGGCATTTGTAGTACAGAACTACTACAAGATGCAAACTTGCACACCATATACTTATTTTAGCTTAATCCAAGTTTGAACTATATCTGAGGGAGTGCTGCTCTGTGCTGTGTTGTCTCCTTTAAGTCCCACAATAAAAGGAAAATAGAAAAGCAGAATTTTAAAAAATTCCATCCCCTTTTTCTGATCTAACCAAACAATATTAATAACAAAATTTAGACAAACACAGAGAGGTATTTGAGTTGAATGGCTTTGATATAAAAATAGGAGAGTTTGGTTTCTTACCAGGGGTGAGCTACAAAACTAAATGCATTGTCTATGGTGCATCTGTTAGATAACCAGAAGACACTTACCACTTGTATTTGTGCTTTTGAGATTGTCCACTAGCATTCACTTATGCCTATCTCTTCCATTTCGCCAAATGACTCTGGGAAACTGCTAAAATTCAACCTTAGACTTCTGGAGTTTGTAGTGTTAGAAGCTAAACAAAGTGGAAGGGAAATTGAATTAAATTTCCCACACACGTTTTTACAAACACAAAACAAGAATTAAAATATAAATCCTTATCCCTGTTCTTAAGTAGCTATTATTTCCATTGCCCCTTCACTTTTATGCAAAAAGAAAATCAAATAAATTGCGTAGATATCAAACCAGTGTCTATAGTACTGACAAAGGAAAATATTATTTCCTGTCATTTTTTCTAGCCTAACCCAACAAGTTTTTCCTTTATTTCTGTCATTTCTCCTTCTTTTTAAAAAAATTTATTTTCTTTAATTCCCCTCCTCAATCAGTTGATCATTCACCTTTGTAAGGTTGTATGATACAACTGGTGGTATTAAAAACATGTTCAGAAGGAGCTCCTCCCCTCTCTGGGGGGCGGCTGTGAGTGTGGCAGACTTTCCGTGGCCCACAGGAGAGAGACCCTGGTACCTCGGGACCTGTACCATGCGGCGACTCGGGGGCCTGGAGAACAAGGAGCTCCTCCCCTCTCTGGGGGGCGGCTGTGAGTCTGGCAGACTTTCTGCTGCCCGAAGGAGAGAGACTCTGGCACCTTGGGACCTGCACCATGGGGTTAACTCGGGTTGCTGGGAGAACAAGGAGCTCCTCCCCTCTCTGAGGGGTGGCTGTGAGCGGGCTGAGAATCAAACATCTCATGTCGTCCCTTCCCCCATCCCATGACGTGTCCGTCCGTCGTTCCTCACCTCCCAGCAAGTGGGAGCCAGTGAATTGGACATCTCGTGAAAGATTGGCTATATTGTTTAGTATGAACTCTCCGTATGCAAAGATATGGAAAACCATTTGAAAGAAAACAAGAGATAATATGGCAGATAGTGAAGACTTGTGGTTGTCTAGCTTTGAAATTTATGCTTTCTTATGTCCCATTTTGTTCTGTTTTGTTGTGTTTAATTTTACCCCCTTTAAAAATTAAAAAAAAAAACAAAAACATGTTCAGGCAGAAGGGTTGTAGGAGTGTACAGAAGGTACACTCCACAGCCACTGTGGCTCTATGGGGCCAGGGAAGCTGGTATTAGAGATGAGGCAGGAGTCAAATGTCAAATGAATGATGGGGATGCATTAATGTGCAGGAGGGGTCTGGCTTCCAGGATGAGACTGAGGAAAGGCAAGCATTTGAGAGTTCACTAAACATCTGTGGCAGTCTCAGTGTATGCCTGGTATCCTAGCAGCCCATCCAGTTTAGTGTTTGTCCCATATTTTTTCATTTTAAAATGAACTTCTGTTCTTAATAGTGACATTGAAGGAATATGGGATGGATTTCATAAGCATCCTTTTCTTTCTTTTATCTTCTGCCATAGTCTTCATCTAGTCTTGCAGCAGCAGAGTCCTTGCTTTATAATGCGTTTAAATCTAAAGAATGACAGTAGCTGGTCCCTACCCCCAACCTTTTCTATGCACAACTCAACTCCCATTTCCTTTGCTAGGACAGCATGCACAATGCTTGCTTTTATAACTAGCTGCATGTGTGCTTCAAGTGGTTAAGCTTCAGGTCTTGGCTAGTAATGGCAGAAATACCAGAGTCTCTATGAACCCTTTGGTGTAAACCAGACATTTGTGCCCATAATGTACATGAGGTTCTATGTCTACCACTTAGTAGGAAATGTGGGAACTCAGAGACTGGATAGATGGAGAGGAGAGATAGAGTGACCCTGCTAAGGATAAAGCACATGAAAAATAGTCTGCCCTTATAGAAGGGCATTGGTCACTTGTATGGTCTAAATCTATTTTTAAGCTATGTCACTTGGTGACTTTTTATAGTTTATATAAACTTCCTGTAGCAACAGTCACTTCAAAAAATCAAACAAGAAAAGTAAAGTTTTAGAGAATTGAAAACTGAATTTACATTTGTCTGGGGGGGGTCAGTGAATTAATCTGCAATTACAATGTAGTTGGCATGTACTTTCTACCTCAGGAGCCATAGTAAGATCTCTGATAACATTAAAACCAAAAACCCATCTGCTGAAGAAACATTAACATTTACTGTAAGATAGTAAGTGTTTCTTTGTTTAAGAAAGCCATGTTCAGAGATAACAATTTATTATGCAGCTGTGGGAGGAGAATTTTCATGTCATTAAGGCCTGACTTTTTATTTAGAATAAATGAAATGAGCAAAGTTAGTTTAGGAGATTAGTCAATACCAGACTTTTGTATATATATGAAAGATGAGGTCATAGCAGTTAATGTACTTGCTTTTTTGGTGGTACTTCATAAGTAGTTGAATTTGCCAGTTTTATATGTATGACATCACATACCCTAAATAGAAACCTACTAACTTATTTTTTATAACAGTTCAATTTGTTTTACTCAATTAATAGGTTCAAAGTAAAATTTTTGGAAATTTAGTCTGTCAAAGGGGAAACATCTGACATTACTCTAAATGCCATATCATACATTCAGTTAAAAGTTAAATATTAGGCTGAGAATGTAGCTCAGTGGTAGTAATAGAGTACTCACCTAGCATGTGTGAAGCCCTGGGTTCAATCCCAGTACTGAAAAAAAATTAAACATTGAAGATAAAATGATTTGTTTTGGTGATAGTAATTAGGACACAAATTACACAAAATAAAATATAATTTTTCTTTAATATATATTCTATTTTCCAATGAATAATTTCATCTTTCATAATAGTTTTAAAATAGAAGGATATAAAAAGGCCAATTTGTTGGCTACTGGTTGGCTATACAATAAATAAGCTTTAAAAAATCATATAATTTAAATTGCTATAGTGTTTGGCTCACTCTCAAAAGTTGCTGTGTAACAAAACGTTTTGTGGTTGCCTGACTAAGCATTGTCAGGTGCCTGGTGTGGCCCAAACATGGATGCTGGAGTGAAATAGTGTCAGAATGCAGAGTGTCTGCTGGGGAGTGAAGTGGGTAGAAGTGGTTTGTGAAAAGTTTTAAATGCTGTCTTAATTGCTGATACAAAATACCTGACACTCAAGTTAAAGGAAGAAAGGTTTATTTTTGTAGAGGTTTCTGTCCATAGTCAGCCAATTCCAAGGCAGGGTAGCATGGCAGAGTGTTATCACAAGGCACGAAGCAGCCGCCGCAGCCTACCTTTCTTCTATCCCTTTGTATTGTCCCCAGGCTGCAAGCCTTTTATGATTGGTGTCACTCACACCCAGGATAGGTTTCTATTATCCACACTCAGAACTATGCTAAACTAGTTTAGTTGTCATACTCCCTTAATTCCAGTGCCACATAACCTAATCCATCCACCTCTGAAAAACTCCACCTATGATCATGCACATGGAGCTTGAGGGGAGGGCGACTCTAGATGTAAGTCATCCTTATGCAGTTGAGCTAAATCCCCAGCCCCACCTAAGAAGTTTAAATAAGGAATAAATGTCACAGGTGAGTATCAGGGACTTTAATGGTGCATGTGAAAAAGGTAGAACAGGTCCAAGCTTCATTACAAAAGAATATTTTCATAATTTACTCCTTGGGCGAGTGGAATCGAGGGAGACCTTGGAATTAGAAAGAATACTATCCACTTGGTCTATTGATAGCCATAGGAAATTTAGAAAAAAGGGAAAATGTCTTTTGCAGGGAAGATGATGCAATTTTGGATGTTGACTGTGAGGAGATGGTACTCTATTTAAGCAGAGTGGGCTGATATCCGTAAGGATAAAAGCCTGAAAAAAGCCCAGTAGTGAGGTTAGATTTGAGCAGGTAAATGCAGCTTTTGAATGGAAATGAGTTGAAGCCATGAGCTTGGCTTCAACTTTTTGCAGAAAACTATGTTGGAAGAGAACAGCAGACAAGTTCCTGAATGTTGGACATCCCCTGAAGTTGGAGGAAGGTAGAAGAAATGTCACCAATGAAATGTGAATGGAGCAGGACACACCAGAACTCAGCCAGAAGGAAAGACCACCCACGGAAGGATTCCTGGCAACTAAAGCAGGGACTAATGTCAATAAGTGATATCATACATAGTGATAAAGTCTGGAGAGGGCCCAGAAGAGGTCATTGGAGTTGAGCTGTCTGATGACTTTCAGAGACAGATTCTGAAGATGAAAGAGTGAGTGATAGTAAAAAAATAAATATTGCATCTAGAGACTGTTCGTGTCAAAGAGATAAGAATTTAAATATGGGGTGTTGAACTCAGAGGAAGGGAAGGATCAAGAAAAGCTTTCCAAGATATTGGAGACCTTTATTTGATTGAAGACAGAAACAAAAAACTACAGTGGATAAAGGAGAGAATTAATGCAATGGCGGTGTAGATTATTATAGAGAAAGAAGAGATGATAAGCAGGAAATACCATTCTACTGGGGAATAGGATAAGGAAAAAAGATGAAGGCATTGACATCAGAAATAAGAAATAATGTTTCAAATGAGACTGAACGGAAGATAGAAGCATTAGTATCAGAATAGGAACTTCTATTAAGATTCTATATTCTAAGCTCATGTGTGTGAACTCTTTATAAGCCGTTTGATTGAAGGACAAATAAGAATTGTAAGACATGGATCCTTGCTGTCCTGTTGTTCATGAGTTGAATAGAAAGAAGAGGCATGAATCATGTGGGATGTAACCAAAAGGCAGGGTAACATACTTTGAGTGCCCAGTGATGAATAGGGATGTGAATGGTCAGAAAGTTCTAATGGAGCAGGGAGTATCAATGTGAACTGGGAGGGATGGTTGGGATTTGGATAGAAAGAAAAAAAATTTGGAAAATATGTTCCAGGAAATGTAAATACCAGTTCCAGTTGGTGTAAATACCAACTGTGTAGAGAACAAATTTTCTTGGTAACTGTAGGATTTGATCGTTTACATTTTATTCAGGTACAGCGATAACAGCAAATACTGTTAAGTATTTACAAGGTACTGGGTACTGTTCTGTAAGAGTTTACATATGTTTTTATTCCTCAGCACAATCACTGAGACATTTACTGGTTTTACCCTCATGTCACAGATGAGGAAATAGAAGGCTGAGTAATCTTTATCTGATCTCACAGGTTTAATGGCTGGAGCTGGGGTTTCAGCCTGGCCATTCCGGTTCCAGAACTGTCACCCTTAACCTCATCACTGTTTACCTCTCGATATCATGGGAAGCAGTAATGACACGTTTGGTTGAGGCCAAGTCATGGAGAGCCCTGCATACCAGACCATCAGACTTGAGCCTTTTTCTTTCTTTAATGAAGAGCCATTGGGGTTTTCTTTTGAAGTGGAGAGAAGGTTTAGTAAGACTGATGCTTTGGAACCAACCAGCATGTGACAGCAAGTGAGCCTCTGTGAGACTAGGGAATTGCAGAGGAACCGAGGCCTCCTTTCCTGCTGCATTGATGTACACAGACCAGACTTCTCCCGATAGTTCTCTGTGATTTGAATCGTCCCATGGACTCGTACCATGCTCTTCCTTAATTTGTAGAGGGTAACCATTCTGTCATATTAGTTTATGAAAGGAGAAAATATTTTTATTTGAAATAGTTTCTTTTGTAAATCTGTAATATCGTGATGAGAAGACTTGAAGAGGTTAGAGCTCACATTGCAATAGGACTGGATGAACATATGTGAATAGTATGTACAGAAAAAAAGGCATATTTTCTTTTTTGTTCTTTCTTTCTCATATTGATAAGCAATAAAAAAAATGAAACTTTTAAGATCTAACTTGCATAACTGCCAAGAAATATGAGCACTGTGATAACATCTGGGCTGTAGCTATGACTGAAGTATAATGGAGTGGGCAAAAGCTTTGGTACCTTAGACCTGGTTCTGAACTCTAGGACCCCACAGGGCATAATGATGAAGTCTCTTCGTCTTCCTGAGCTTTTGTATTATGGAGCTCACTATCCCTGTGTCAGTTTACTGCTGAGAAAAGTTGATCAATATATGCAAAGGGCCTAGCATATTTCTGGCTTATAGTAAGTTTTCACTAATAGGTATTCAATAGTGGCACTTTTCTTCCCTGCCTGTTGCACTGTGGTAGCAACAGCTTTAATATCTGTATCCAAATAGGGAGATCTATTAGACAAGAGTCTCACATGCAGATCATCTGTAAATATATTGTGAATTCTCTGGAAAGAGTGGGCAAAGAACCCACTGACATATTTACTGTGGTAACCAACTCTAGATAAGGATAAGAGTAAGCCATCAAACAATTAATAGACTATAGTAAAAATATGTACAAAATGCAGTTGATCCTTTAAAGGAAAACAGGAAAACAGGGGAAACCATTCCTTTAGCAATAGAAACCAACAGGTTAAAATTTGTGTTTCCTTAGGGAGGAGGATGTAGAATTTAATACATGAGAATTTTGGTTAAAAAAGAGTTGGCAATGTACATTTAAAAATTGTGAGTATCAGGCATCACTTTAGGAAGAGCTGCTATCAAGCATTATTGATAACAGTCTTGGATTTGGCTTGGGTCGCTTCCTGTACTAAGTAGCTCAGCTGTGTGTGGGTCATGGGAAGTGGATGGGGATACAGAAAGGAGAATGGGGACTACAGCATGACTTGAGGATTAGATTATAATATGTTAGCTTTTAGTGTATATGATAGAAAAATTCAAAACAAGTGATTCTATAAGCCAGTTTAGCAAAAAGTATGAAGCTATTGGTTATTCATTCTGTAGAAGGCCTGAGGAGAAAGGAAAATTGAGTAGTAGGCTTATAATTAAAGAAAATTATATACAAGCAAGTGATACCTCTTACAAATGTTTTGAATACTCTTGTAAAGTTGACTTTGTTATTTTAAAAAGTAATCTATGCATGTTATCTATTGGTGTTTATTTTAGCCCAGAGTACCAAATTGTTTAATTTTTATGTGATGTACTTAGGTTTAATAAATATTTTAGTCATTCTTTTTATGACACATTTTGCACACCAGAAACCACTGTGTGACTTTCAGAAAATCACTTCCTCTGTAAGTCTCATTTCTACTTTGGTTTCTTTTGATTTCTGAGGCCTCTAATTGAATTGATTCCATTCCTGCTTTAAACCAGCTGATTATCAGTATTAATCTATTTGTATGGTCAGTGCATTTATTTTGCCACTAGATGGCACTAGTGTAGCTTTGAACGCTGTCACCTCTGGGTTTTCAGAATATAGGAAGTCGAAGAGCCTTGGAATTTTAGCCTAGCCAACCTCCCTCAGTTAATACTTGTGAGACTGACACTGAAATGTTAAGTGACAAGGTCAAGGTCATTCAGTTACTTAGGACCTCTTGAATACCTGATCTCACTAAGTTGTCCATGCTGGCCTTGAATTTATGATCCTTATACCTAAGCCTCCCAGAGTGCTGGGATTACAGGTATGCACCACTGTACCTGGGGATCTACCAGATTTTAAAGGTCATTGCCCATCTGTGGTGAGCCTGTATTCCTGATTTGCCCTAGAAATGAATATTACACAAATCTCAGTCAGAGGCTTTCTATCAAACTATTATCTTGTGGCAGTTACCCAGTCCTTTTGATAAGAGATTTTCCCTTCAGCTCTTCTCTTCCTTCTGCTACTGCTTCTTTGTCCACCTGCATTGCCCAATAGAGGAGGCCTATGGGGGTAAAGAAGTGTGCTTCTGGTTCTTAAAAACAAATCTATCTCTTGGGTGTTTCTAACATATGGATTCTGGACTATTTTTCTTTTTATCTAATTATTTTGTTCTAGGAACTTACGGAGTTTGTAGTGCAGTCATCTTAGCTATGCTAAGTGTGTTTATATAATTTCAGACTTTTTTCTTTTCCCTTCCTTTTTCTTTTTCCTCATTTTCCCTGAGATATTATTTTTTCCCCTTTAAGCAGATTCTTGTCCTTTCACTGTGTTTATTGAGTTTCTTATATCTTATGTACTCTTACCATTTCTTACACTAAGGAGACTATGGTATTTACACATGTGAGTTTGATTTATTTCACTTCTGAGTATGGTCTCAAGTTACATCCATTTACTTATAAATGTCTCAGTGTGATCATTCTTTATAGCAGAGTAGTACTCCATTATATAAAAATGCCACATCTTTTTTGTCCATTCCTCAGTTGATGGGCACTTAGGTTGTTTCCAAGATCTGGCTATTATAAATTGTGCTGCTATAAACATGAGTGCACATATGTCACTGTGGTATGATGTTTTTAATTCTTCTGGGAGTATGCCCAGAAGTGGAATAGCTGGGTCAAATAGGATCTCTAATCCCAGCTTTTTGAGGAATCTCCAGACTGACCTCTACAGTGGCTGCACCAGTCTGTACTCCCACCAACAGTGCAGAAGAGTTCCTTTTTCCCCACAGCCTCTCCAGCATTTGTTGTTGGTAGTTTTCTTTACCCTGGCCATTCTTTCTGGAGTGAGATGGAACCTCAGTGTTGTTTAATTTGCATTTCTCTGATGACCAATGATGCTGAACATTTTTTCTTTTTAAATTTATTTTAAAGGGGGTAAAATTTAACACAACAAAACAGAATAAAACAGGACATAAGAAAGCATAAATCTCAAAGCTAGACAACCAGAGATCTTCACTATCTATCATATTGTCTCTGGTTTTCTTCCAAATGGTTCTCCACATCTTTGTATATGGAGAGTTCATACAAAACAACATAGCCTATCTTTCACAAGCTGTCCAGTTTACTGGCTCCCGCTTGCTAAGCGTGGGTGGGGGGCATACACATGGGACAGGTGACGGGGCTACATGAGATGTTTGATTCTCAGCCCGCTCACAGCCGCCCCCCAGAGAGAGGAGGAGCTCCTTGTTCTCCCAGCACCCCGAGTCAGCCACATGATGCAGGTCCTGAGACGCCAGGGTCTCTCTCCTTTGGGCCACCAAAGCCTGCCACACTCACAGCCACCCACTAGAGAGGGGAGGAATTCCTTGTTCTCCTGGCACCCCAGGTTGCTGCATGGTGCAGGTCCCAAGACGCCAGGGTCTCTCTCTTGTGGGCCGCCGAAGCCTGCCACACTCACAGCTGCTGTTTCTTTCTGATGAATTGACCATTACATTTCCAAAGTTCTGAAATGGCCTACAGACCACAGAAAGAATTCTCTTTACACCCCTGTTTGAAACCAACAGCTACAGCAATCTGCTGGCCTTGATTAAGGGCCAGTGAACATTTTTTCATGTATTTATTTGCCGTTTGTATTTCTTCATCTGAGAACTGTGTATTCATCTCAGATGCCATTTTTGGAAGGGGTCTTTGAATTTTGGGGATCTGATTTTTTTTTTAATTCTTTATATGTTCTGGACAGAAGTCCTTTGTCTGAGGGACTGTTCACTAAGATTTTTTTTTCTGAATTTGTGAGTTTTCTTTTCACTATGCTGGAGATTTCTTTCAACATGCAAATCTCTTTAATAGGACGCCATCCAGGTTGTTGATTTTGTGAAGTATTTTGCGTGCAGTTTGATTCTTGTTCATGAATTCTCTACCTCCCACTGGTCTTCAAGATTTCTACATACTTTGTCTTCCAATAAATTTAGTGTTTCTGTTTTAATAT
This sequence comes from Dolichotis patagonum, assembly GCA_004027295.1. Classification (NCBI taxonomy): domain Eukaryota; kingdom Metazoa; phylum Chordata; class Mammalia; order Rodentia; family Caviidae; genus Dolichotis; species Dolichotis patagonum. The sequence continues at coordinate 67,096 of PVJX010006788.1, forward strand.
TTAGATATTTGATCCAATTAGACTTTAGTAAACAGTGATAGGCATGGGTCTAGTTTTAGTTTTTGGCATATGGAGAGCCAATTTTTCGAGCACCATTTATTGAAGAGAATATCGTTCTTCCAGTGAACATGTTTTGCCCCTTTATCAAAGATAAGTCGGCTGAGTGTGTTTGTAGTTGTAGTTGTATGTTCTAATCTATTCCATGGATCTTCAGTTCTGTTTTTATTCTAGTACCATGCTGATTTTATTACAGTAGCTTTGTAACTACTTCAAGTCAGGGATTGTGATGCCTCTTGCCTTGCCATTGTTGCTTAGAATTGCCTTTGGTATTCTAGGTCTCTTCTGGTTCCAGATGAATTTTAGGAGTGATTTCTCTAGATCTGTGAGGTATGCTAGTGGCATTTTGATTGGGATTGCATTAAATCTGTATAACAATTTTGGGAGAATGGCCATTTTCACAATGTTTGTTGTTCCTATCCATGAACAAGGGATGCCTTTCCATTTTCTGAGTCCTCTTTGATTTCTTTTTTCAAGGTATTATATTTTTCCCTGAATAGGTATTTTGCTTCTTTTGTTAGATTAATTCCTAAGTATTTCATTTTGTTGGATGCTATTGTAAAGGGTGTGGCTTCTCTTATTTCTCTCTCAGTGGTTTTATTGTTAGTGTATAGGAATGCTATTGATTCTTGAGTATTGACTTTGTATACAGCTACATTACTGAATTTATTTATTATACCTAGGAGTCTTTCAATGGAGTTTTGGGGTCTTCTATGTAAAATATCATGTCATCTGCAAATGATAATTTAACTTCTTTTTTTCCTATCCTTACTCCTTTTTTTTTCTCTCTTGTCTAATTGCTCTGGCTGGTATTTCCAGTACTATATTGAATAGGAGTGGTGATAGTGGACATCCTTGTCTTGTTCCTGATTTTAGGATAAAGGCTTTCAGTTTTTGGCCATTTAATAGGATGCTGGCGGTTGGTTTGTCATAGATGACTTTTATCATATTGAGGTAAAGACCATCTATTCCAATTTTCTGAAAGGTTTTTATCATGAGTAAGTGTTGGACCTTTTCAGAAGCTTTTTCTGCATCTATAGAAATGATTATGTGGTTCTTATTTTTGGCTCTCTTGATAGGGTGGATTACATTTATTGATTTGCATATGTGGAAACATCCCTGTATTCCTGGGGTAAATCCCACTTGGTCATGGCATATAATCTTCTTGATGATTTGCTGCATTCTGTTTGCCAAAATTTTATTCAGAATTTTTGCATCTATGTTCATTACAGAGTTTGGCCTGTTGTTCTCTTTTTCAGTTGGGTCTTTCTCAGGTTTTGGTATTAGAGTAATGTTTGCTTCCAGGAAAGAGGTAGGGAGAATTGTTTCCCTTTCAATTTCATTGAAGAATTTAAGGAGTGTTGGCATGAAATCTTCTTTGAATTTCTTGTAGAATTCAGCAGTAAATCCATTTGGACCTAGGCTTTTCTTTGTTAATAAGGATTTAATTACATTTTCCATTTCATTAATTGAAATTGGGTTATTCAGCAGTTTTATATCTTCTTGACCCAGCTTTGGTAATTCATATGTTTCTAGGAATCTGTCCATTTCTTCTGTGTTATCAAGCCTATGAGAGTAGAGGTTTTTGAAATAGGTATTGATGATCTTCTGTAGTGATTTCACCTTCTTCATTCCTTATTGCATGAATTTGAGTTTTTTCTTTCCTTTTTAAAATAAGGTTGGCTAGAGGCCTGTCAATTTTATTTATTCTTTCAAAGAACCAACTCTTTGATTCATTGATGCTTTGTATTGTTTTCTTAGTCTCTATTACATTGATTTCGACTCTGACCTTTATAATTTCCTCCCTTCTTTTGGCTTTGGCTTGACTTGCTCTTCTTTTTCTAGATGTTTGAAGTGTAGCATCAGGTTGTTTATTTGTGTTCATTCTGTTTTCCTGATGTGGGAGTTCACCACAATAAATTTTCCTCTGAGGACTGCTTTCATTGCGTCCCACAGGTTCTGGTAAGATGCATTTGTATTTTCGTTTGCCTGTAAATATTGTTTAATTTCGTCTTTAATTTCCTCTCTGACCCACTGATTGCTCAGGAGTGTATTATTCAATTTCCATGTGTTTGTGGGATTTTTGCAGTTTCTTTCGTCATTGATTTTTAATTACATGGTGCTATGATTCAGTAACATGTATGAGATAATTTCAATTTTTTTGCATTTACTTAAGCATGTTCTATGGGCTAGTATATGGTCTATTTTAGAGAACATTCCATGTACTGCTGAGAAGAGTGTATATTCTGATGTTGGGTGGAACACTCTGTATATGTCTACTAAGTCCGTTTGTTCACAGTTGTGATTCAGTTGTTATTTCTTTGCTGATTTTCTGTCTAGTTGATCAGTCCCTTTGTGTCAATGGCGTGTTAAGGTCTCCTGTTATAATTGTGTTATTGCTTATTTGATTTTTCATTTCTGTTAATATTTGTTTTGTATAGCTAGGTGCTCCCAAATTTGGTGCATAGATATTTAAGAATGTTATCTCTTCCTCTTGAAGTTTTCCCTTAACTAGTATGTAATGGCCTTCTTTATCTCTTTGGATCATTCTTGAAGTTCACATCGTCTGCAAACAGAATAGCTATCCCTGCTTTTTGGGGGGGATCTTATTGCATGGAATATTGTTTTCCACCCTTTGACTTTCAGTCTATGAGTTTCCTTCTGGGTTAGATGGGTTTCCTCTGTACAGCATATGGTTGGGTATTGTTTCTTGATCCATTTCTTTTTATGGGTGACTTGAGGCCATTTACATTAATGGCCATAACTGATACATATTGGTTAACTTTTGACATGTTATCTTTCTGCTGTTGATTCTTACCTTTCCACTCTGTTTAATTGTTTGCCTTCTTAGTGGTTTTTTCCTATGTCTGCCTAGAATGTCTTTCAGTATTCTTTGCAGTGTTGGTTTGATGCTCTTGAAGTTCTTCAGCTGTTCTTTGTCATGTCATCTTATTTCTTCACCCATTTTGAAGGACAGTTTTGCAGGGAATGTCAGTCTGGGTTGGAAATGGTTTTCCTTTAGGATCTGAAATACTTCACTCCATGCTTTTCTTGACTTCATTGTTTGTGTTGAGAAGTCTGCTGTGATTCTGATAGGCTTTCCTTTATAGGTGATCTGTCTCTTCTCTCTAGCAGCTTTTAATATTCTGTTCTTACATTGGATTTCTGGGATTTTATTATATGTCCGGGTGTAGTTTTCTTCTGGTTATGGTTATTTGGAGTTCTGTATACTTCACTGATCTGTATGTCAGTTTTCATTCTCATGATTGGGAAATTTTCAGCTACAACTTCTGTAAATAGCCTCTTGATAGCATTTGTGTTGTCATCTTCCTTTTAATTTATACCTATCAATCTTATGTTGTTTTTCTTTGCATCATCTTGCAGTTGTTGAATTGTTATTTCCTGGTTCCTTGTTATTTTTAAAAGATCTTTCCTGTTCACTAGCTTCAATCTTGTCTTTCAGGTCTGAAATTCTGTCTTCACTTTCGTTGAGGTGGTTTTGCCAACTTTTGATGGAATTTTTGATTTCCTGTATATCTCTTTGAATCTGCTTAATGCATTGTTTGTTTCTTATATTCTTCATTCAGAGTTTCCATCTTTTTGCATTGTTCCTCTAATTTTTTAACTGTGTCTTCTTTAGATGTGTTTAGCATTTCTTTCACTACATTTATCATTTCTTCTTTTACCTGGGAGCCTATTTCTGTTTTGAGTTCTTTTATAACTGCCCAGAGTTGTTTCTTTATTTCAGTTGCTATCATTTCAGGAATTTCAGGTGAATGGCTTATATTGTCTTCTGTGTCCAAGTCTCCTAAGCTTGTTTGGGTTGGGCTGGAAGTTTGAGAATGCATTTTGCTGTTTCATTTTGTCATTTTCCTATATTTCCAGGTTTTGAGCAATGTTTCAGAGTTTCCCCTGTGCACTGGGAATCACCTGGCCCACTTTTGGCTCCCGAGGCAGACTGCAGGCAACTACTAACCACTTGGAGTTCGCTGGGCATGGCCCAGGTAGGCCCTCGGGTACCTCCCGTGGGTCCTAGGATGATTTCAGACATGAAGTGTGGTCTTCCTGCCTGGGAGGGAAGTTTCAAGTTTCAAGGTTTCCCTGTGCACTGGGATTCAACCTGCGTGTGAATTCAGGGCCCAGGATTCCCTAAGTAATAGTTTTAAATGAAAAAAAAGTAAAAGAGGGACCAGATATTCTCTGTAGTGTCTCAAATTCTGAGAGCTTCAGAAATTGAGAAAGAAGAGGAATGAATAATTTATTTTTTAAATTTTTTTTTATTTTAAAGATAGTAAAATACAACAACTCAAGACAGAACAAAGCCAAATCAAGGCAATAAAGCAAAATTGGTGCAGAATTTCATAGTAAGATACTGGGAAAACAATAATAGCTACCATACTGTATCTTGTTATCTTTACAATAGTTGTCCATTCAATCAGATACAGCAAAATCAAACAAAAACAAAACACAATAAAACCAATCAAAATAGAATATTGAATAAAACAAAAGCAATCAGAACAAAGCAAAACAGTGAAAACAGTATTGGACTTCAAAGACAAGATAGAATGAAATCCCCGTATTTGCTATATTGCATACTGTCATCCTCCAGAGATGCTCAGACCGCTGGCCCCAGGCCTGCACAATCATCCAAACAATACAAGCATTTAGATGCTTTAGGTACTTTAGTTGCTATCTACTCTGGCTGTCCTTGGAACCATCTGGTTGCTAATGGGAGGCAGGGAGAGGGTTTGGTTGATTTTCAGCCCATGGGCTGACTGCTTATCAGGAAGGCTGGATTGATTTCTTGGTGGGTCCCCAAGACCTGGCATGGCAGATTCTTAGGGAACACTGGCTTTTCTCTTCCTGGTGCACTCGCAGCTTGTGCGGCTTCTGGGAAGGCTGGATTGTTGATTTCTATTTTAAATTTGAAAGAGACTAAAACCAAACAAAATAAAACAGAATAAAGCTAATCAAGACAAAACAGTAAAAGTGATGCAGGATTTAAAAACAGAATAATAGGAAATCAACAATGGTTACCATAATGCCTCTTGTTATCTTCAAAATTACTGCCCATACCTGTAATAAAATCAAACAAAACAGAGCAGAATAAAACCAATCAAAACTGAACATTGAAGAAAACAAAACAATAAAATGGAACAAAACAAAACAAAACAGAGTAGTATTGGATTTCAAAAACAACACAGAAAGAAATACCACATAGTTTCTGTATTGCATGTCATTATCCTCTAAATAGATGCTCTGACTACTCTAAATAGATACTCAGGCTTTAGGCCTGCAAAGTCAATCAAACAGTACAAGAATTAAGTTGTCTTTGTACTTCAGTTGCTATCAACTCAGCCTGTCACCCTCTGAATCATCCAGTTGCTTGATGGGGGAGACACTCTTTTTGTCTCTGAGCCCTTGCACCGGCTGGCTCATGAGAAGGGTGAATTGGCTTCTTGTTTCTCTTCCTAGCCCCACATGGTTGCTGCTGACTCATGAGAAGAGCAAATTGACTTGTTTCTCTTGCCAGGAATGAATGATTTAAAGGACGAGAACTAGGTTGTATAGCTCAGTGGCATGATACCTGCCTGGCAAGTGTAAGGTCCTGAGTTCAATTGCTGGTTCCAAAAATAAATAAATAAACAAATAAATAAAAGATCAACTATACATAATTAAAAAAAGAGCCTTGCATGATTTCCAAGAACAAAATGTGTGGAGGGGTTGTCTTCTGTCATAATTATATATTATCAATAGATTAAATATAGTAGTTAATTGGTCACAGGCTTTTCTTGCAGTACAAATTATTAATATAACTGTAAAAATAACCCATAGTAAAATGAAAAGAGAACCACAGTAATACTTTATATGAGATAAAACATAAGAATAATTTTCATTAAATTTATTTTGGTTTTAAGATACAATTATAAAATATTAACTGGCTTTTAAGATTTAAAAGTAAATAAATTTTGTTGCCAGTCTTTTAGAGCTTTATGGTAATTGTTAATTTAAAGTCTTTGCAACTTTTTAAAATCTTTTTATGTAGACTGAAAAACAAATTTCTTTATTTAGATTTTGATTTTTATCTTGGATTTTATAACACAAGGGAAAGAGTATTTATTCTTTGCTGATTTTAGAAAGCAAGCAAGGGACATGCATTTTCAGAACTTCGAGGGCAGTTTTCACTATTCCTAATTCAGTCCCTGAATGGCATATTTCTGGTTCCTACTAACATTTGTACCATAATTCATCATATCTAAGATGCTATCAACTGTAAAGGGTGCTTTTATTTTAAATACCACTCTCTGTGTAAAAAATTGTTGCTCTTGAAACTCTTGACAAGATGTGTCTATTTCAGAGATGTTACATGATGAAAAAGTACCTTAGAATTGATGAAATATAACACAAGTTTTGAAGCTTTCAACTTGGTTGGAAGTTAGAGGGTTTGTTTTATATATTTTATAAGTTAGTATAAATCTTCAGGTCTTCTCAGACTGCATGAGGTTCAGTGAGTGCAGTTTGGTGCATTGAAGCCTTTTCATTTCATTCTATAAATAACCTGATGAAAGCAGAGCAGTGAGCTTGGTTTTAAGTTAAAGTGCCATAATACAGATAAGTGAACTTTTTGTTTCAACCTAGTCCTCTGCTTCCTCCTGCAACCCCAAACCAGAGGCACACCACCCTCTTTTCAGACATTGCCTATCCCTCAAACAAAATGTTCTCCATAAAGACTCTTGATAGTGGTTATTTATGGCTGCTTGTGAATTCATGGAACAGTGTTAAATTGCCCAAGGATGTTTGCTAAGTCTTATCTCTAATTGTCCTGAAAATCTTTATCTGCTCAAGGAATTTTCAGGCTTCAACATGCCATATTGGAAAAGTTGAAGGAAGAGGGTTGTAGAAGCAGGTTCCTTCTCTGCCTCTGAGGAAGGCTGACAGACAGATAATGCCTACCTCATGTTTTTTACCTCTAAAGTATTTCTGTCTTTGTTCGGGCAGTAAATAAGTCACTAAGAAGGTAGACTTACCAGTTATGCTGGCACGCTTATAATCCCAGTATTTGGCAGTACTTGTAATCCAGTACTTGAGAGTCCAAGGCAGAAAAATCATCTTGAGTTCTAGGTTAGTCTGGGCTACATATGAGTTGAGGGCAACCTGAACTACAAACTACATGGTCAAATCCTGTCTTAAAAAAAAAAAGTAACTTCTATGTACTGCCGTATCTACTGCTGTCTGTGTTGTCTATGAAGTAAATGACTCATAATATTTGAATTTCTGGCTAGTTTAATTGAATTTTTTCTAGTTTTCTCTCTCTTTTAGTAGGATCTATTGAATATTAAGGAAACTGTGTCATAAAAAATTCTTTTGTAATTTGAATAGTTATTTTCTGTTTTACCTGTTTTCTGAATGTTAGCGTTTCTGAATTTAATTGATTTAAGTCAGGCTTTACATTTTGACTATTTGGTAACTCAGATTCTGAGCCTGTGTTTTCCAAGTTGTTTTCAGGCATGCCTATGCAGATATGTACTAGGGTAGATTTATGGTTAAACTGTAGAAGTTACTTGTGGCCTAATTGAATGTAAAAGCAGAAATTTGTCCTTTTTTTTTTATTTGAAAGAGAATAAAACAAAAGGGGGCAGTACAGAGCAGATCAGAACAGGACAACATAGGCAACACAGTACTTTACATTAAGTCAACTGGACATCAACAGTAGCTAACACCATATCTCTTACTCTGCTATACTTGAGCATAGTTTCAAATACAATAATATCAAACATAACACAATAGTATAAAGCCATGCATAGAGTGAAAGAATTACAGGGCTTTCTGAACCGAATAACAGAAAATGATCAATGGGTATTATAATATCTCATTTTTGATAAAAAGAAAAAAATTTGTTTGAACTATCACACATATTCAAATTCCAATGAGACACAATGTGGTAGATAGAACCAATGGTAATAGAACAAAAAAAAAAAAGCA
>PVJX010006789.1:0-75145 GCA_004027295.1 Dolichotis patagonum
TTTTCTTATTTCTCCCTTTCGTCATGTTTTTGGTTCCTTCCATGCAAGTGTACAGTGTAATTCCCAGACCCTTTTATTGTTGTTTAAGGCTCCTCTAGAGGGCGCAGGCTAGGAGCTTTAGCCCTTTTCAATAGGTTATTAGATATTAGAGTTCACCCACGGGCAGTGTGCACTAGCTCCTCCCTTCTGGGTCAGTTAACCTTTGCAGGCCTTCACTGCATCAGTGTGCACTGATCTCAGGGGCTCGGCCTAGTCCAAGCGGATTCCACTAATCTGCTGGGCGAGGGAAGCAACCAGCTAAAGCCACTTCCTTATGGAGTTAGGGCTGTCCGGCCCGAATCCAACATGTCGTCCAGTTGGTTTCCCCTTTCCCGTGGGAGGGTCTTATTCCCATCACTCACCGCGTCCACGAGAACTGCTGGGCTCCCCGACCTCCGACTTCAGCGCGGCTACGGTGGGAATTCACGGTGCTTCTGGGTGGGTCGCGTGCAGGGCTGGTCCGGGCAAGCTGCACGCAGGGCTGTTCAGCTCCGCACTCCAGCGGCTCAAGCCAGTCGCTTTGGCGCGGATCGCTTGTTCAGGTCCGGCAGGGATTCAGGAGGTTCGAGGAGGGCGCCGTGCTCGCTGATCTTATCTTCACTAATAGTAGCCCCAGGACCTCATATTTGAGCGGTCTTTTGCGCTTTAGTTTCTTCGTGGGTTGTGAGAGTCCATCTCTCTCTGTTTGGGTCTCTCCAGGGTATTTTATTCTGGCATTTGAGCTGTCTCTCTCAAAGAGGCTCTCTCTCCTGCTACCTACCAGTCCGCCATCTTGTCTTCCCACTAAATTATTTTTTCTTGAATTCTAACTTTTCATTATGTAAAAGTTTATGTGGACTTTATGTGTAAACTATTTTCCAACACTTACATTGAGAGTTTTATTTCCATCTGTATTACTTCCATCTTTTCACTCCCTTCCAACATAGGGAAGTTTATTAAAAATAATTGTAACCCTCTGTGCTTGGAAGGCAGAAGGATAGAAAATTCTGGGCCAGGCTGGGCAACTTAGCAGGACCTTGTCCCAAAATACAGTGGTACCTCAGTTCATGAATTTGATTCTTTCTATGATTCCAAGTTGGATGAGAACCAAATCAAAGTCAATGGTTAGGTGCAATGTTGACCTTCTGGGGAAATTTGATTTGGTTCTAGTCCAGTTCAGTTTGTGACCAGAATCATGGAGAGAACTGAGATTATGAACCAAGGAAATACTGGGGGGGGGGGAGAAAAGAAAGAAAGTAAAGAGCTGGAGGTATATTTCAGCAGTAGAGCAAATTGCCTGTTATGTGGAAGGGCCTGGGTTCCAGCCCCAGAACTGCAAAAATAAATAAATAAAATAAAAATTAAGGGGTTGGGGAATTAGCTCAGCGGCATAAGTGCCTGTCTGGCAAGTGCAAGGTTGTGAGTTCAATCCCAGGTTCCATAAATAAATAAATAAATAAATAAATATTGAGAAATTGACCTCCCCATCCATTGCATTCAGAGTTTTGATGGAGTAAGATAAAAGCTGTGGAGTGGTATAAGCAAGAGTTTCCCTCTAGGAGGACAAGACTCCCCCCGAGTGTGGGAGTTTCAGTGTACTTGCATGTACTGGGTTGTCATGGTGAGGGGTGGGTGCCATTTCATTGGAATAGCAAGGTTTTCTGTTTTTTGGGGGGAGGTACTGGGGGTTGAACTCAGGGCTTTCCACACTGAGTCACTCCCCTAGTCTTTTTTTTATTTTTTATTTTGAGACAGCATCTCACTAAATTGTCCAGGGCGGGTTAGAATTTGGGATCCTCCTGCTTTTCAAAGTGCTGGGCTAATAGGCATGTGCCACCATAACCAGCTACAAGGCTTCTTGGACCTATGAATAACAATGTTAAAACTAAAACACTGAGTCTATAGTTATAAAATTGTTTTTTTTTAAAGCATAACATATGTGGACACCAAGAGCACTCTCTGCTGGCCTCTGTGGCCCTGGACTTCAACAGTCTTTAGGAGGGGCCTTGAATAAAGATGTGTCCAATGACAGCGGGGCAGATGAATGAGGTTCATACCAAGCACTCAAGGCCCATGAGGACTCTAAATATCTGTGTGGGCCCCTCTGGGGAGGAAGAACTTTTTTTTCCTTCGAGTACCCTTTCTTCTAGCATAGGAAAAAGCAAAAACCATGCTTCCTGCTGTTCCTCCGTCAAATCTGTGATAAGAGCAACAGTGCCCTAACTCTCAAGGTGTTCTTACTCAGTGTGATCCTGTGGGAAGCAACATGGAGACAGTAAAAGGGAGGAGTGCTTCTGGCTCCCACGACTTCCTACTGTGTGTGTTTGGGAGTTTCTTAACCTCTTTGAGCCTCAGTTTGCTTGGCTGGAAAACAAAAGTGATAGTACCCGATTCATGGGGCTGTGTGTGGAGGCTGAGAGCAGTGAAGCATGTGGAGCTTCAGGTACATGGTGCCAACACTCCGCATAATGGAACTGGACAGATAACAGCTACTATCACTGTACCTTGGTCACTTCCTGTTTGTTTGTTTCACAGGAAATCTGCGAAAATCCTCGATTTATCATTGGTGGGGCCAACAGGACAGACATCTGCCAAGGAGACCTAGGTAACAAAGTCCCCTCACCAGGTGATCAAAGGGTGATGAAGAGGGAAAGTCCCTTTCCAGGAAGTAAAGGGACAATACTGTTTTTAATGCATTTTTGGAAGATTTTTAGACCAGTTGCCCTTTAAGTTTGTTGCCCTGCATGTTGGCTGGCAACTGCTCTGTTTCCTGGCCCTGGGTTTTGTCAGCACTTTGCCTTCCATCGCAAGAGGTGTACCACATAGTATACACCCCTTCAGCAGGACTTTTTTTCATTGCGATTCCGGGAGTTGAACCCAGGACCTTCCCACTGGGCTACATCCTTAGTCCTTTTAAAATTTTGAGATATGGTCTTGTTACATTCCCCAGGCTGGGTTCAAACTCGCAGCACTCCTGTCTTAGCCTCTCACAGTGCTGGATTCCTGGCCTTCACCATCACGTCCAGCTTTCAACACAACTTTTTGTCGTTTTTAGAGAAATACTAAGGTGCGTCTTCTGTCTGTGCTGCAGCGGGGGTCAACTCTTCCAGACTAAAGCCCCTCAACACAACTTTTAGTTGCGCTCTTGTAAAGCATTTCTGTGACTGTGTGACAAGTGTGTCCCTTGGGCATGAAGAATCTATATACTCGCAAACAATGCAGTACCAAAAAGAGCCCCCGTAACTGGGACTCTTGTTTAACTTGCACCAGAACAGCCTCACGTCAAAAAGTCTTTCAACAAGGATGACATTTGCATATGGAGGAGCAGCCAGTGTTTAGCTTGTCTGATGACATGACTGTCCCACCCCAACTTTCCTCTCTCTCAGTCCCTCGTCCTAGAAGTATTGTCTGTATGACTGCAAACAAGCTCTGTGGAGGACATTCAGAAAGTCCATGAACACAATTAAAACAGAAGGCACAGAGCACCCAAAGCAGAGTGAGAAAAATCTGGTTTACCTGGCTGCAGGAGGACAGGCTGAGGACAAGGTGGCTGTCCAGGTCCCTGCCCCAGTGATGGCTGATGAGAGCCCTGGGCAGCTGGTCCTCCCTGACGTCCTCTCAAGTCAATTCAAGAGGAGGTAGAAGAAGCAAAGAAGAAAATGTCCCTACCTCATCCCATTGCCAGCAGTTTATCTGGGTCCATACACCATCCCACAGCAGCTGTTTAACCGTCCTCCCCTAACTACAAATCCAGTGAGAGGATGGATGGGCTTTGCTGAGGTCAGAAGGGAAAGCAAACTTGCACCAAAAGACACAGGGCAAGTGGATTTCCTGAAAGTGTTTGAAAGAACAATCACTTACTGCTCTTATCTGTTAAGGCCCAAAATTGAAGTGAGTTTCTTTGGCAAAGCCCTTAGGAAAACATTCAGGGCCTAAAGGAGGAAGTGCCTGGTTCTGTTATCAGGAATTCTGTTATCAGGAATTCCTGTGAAATCTCCTTGCTGGGCTGATGCCTCTGTAAGGCCTGATCTGGAAGCAAGATGGAGCATTAAGGGAATCCCAGCTCCTTAGCACTGGGAGTAGCTGGCTAATGTGAAGTCTGCTCTTTCTGGGGTGTGTTTGCCTGCAGGGGACTGCTGGTTTCTCGCAGCCATCGCCTGCCTGACCCTGAATGAGCGGCTGCTTTTCCGCGTTATTCCCCATGACCAAAGTTTCACTGAAAACTACGCGGGGATCTTCCACTTCCAGGTGAGGTGATGGGCGTGTGGCTAAGAGTGCCAGCCGTAGACACCCACCACACCTCTAATTGCCTTGACTTCCCAAGGCTCCAGGAAAGCCCTAACCCCACTCCAGCTGCAACAAAGGGCAGAGACCGGACCCCTTGATGCCACAAGGCTAGGAGGGAGGAAGCAGTTGTTTATCTCTGCACCTAACCCCACACACTTTCCGTTGGCCCAGGAAAGTCAGGAAGATATACTGCTTGCTGGCTGGCAGGTCTATTTTTGCCCTTCAGCTGGCTGCTGAGTTATTTCCTGCAGCCCTTCACAAGTAACTCCATACATGCAGCGGGCCCCTTGGGCTACTATGGGGACTCCTGGTCTAGAAACTATAGCTCCTTTTCCTGCTAGCCATAAGGCACTTCTACAGTAGGTCTATCACTTGCCTCTTCCAAGCCTTGGAAGAAAATTCTAGTTAATTTGAAGATCAGAGTTCTGTGTTGGCCTGGAACTAAGTCTCTCGGTACTAGATTTGTTAGAAACTTTCTGGGTCCAAATAATTTTGGTATAGAGCCAAATTCTGGTGCTGGCCCAGAATGAAAGTGAGGATCAAGTATTTCCTGGGTTACTGTTCATCAAGAAATACTTAAACCTTGAGGTCATGCATTCAATCTCCAGTACCGAAAGAAAGAAAGAAAGAAAGAAAGAAAGAAAGAAAGAAAGAAAAAAGAAAGAAAGAGAAATACTTAAACGAATACTACGCCCTCACAGACACTAGGAGCTCTCAGTCCTCACTGCACGTAGAATCTTCTTGTACACAGAATGCTATGTAGGACCTGCTCCAGACCTCCCAAGCAGGACAACGAAAATCTCAAGTCCCAGCATATTCAAGGAGCACCTATCGCACCCAGTTCTGAACTGGACTCTGTGGAAGACTAAGCAGTAGGTAACTCAATCCTTGCCCTCAAGAAGCTCACAGTCCAGATAGATTCCCACATCACACATCCCAGAAAAAAATGATCCAACACCAACATGCTGAACTAGGAAACAGAACTGTTTTGGACGAGCTCCTAGTGGAAGATGGGAGGAAAGGTATACTTCCTAGTGGTAATCTGAGGATGTGACTCTGCTTTCATGTGTCCTTGCAGTTCTGGCGCTATGGCGACTGGGTGGATGTGGTTATCGATGACTGCCTGCCAACATACAACAATCAGCTCGTCTTCACCAAATCCAACCACCGCAATGAGTTCTGGAGTGCCCTGCTGGAGAAGGCTTACGCTAAGTAAGATGACATTAGCATGTGAAGCAGGTGGGCAGTGAGGCAGGGGTTGCAGAATCCAGCAAGATTCACGTGTGTGTGTAAGCCCTCACAAGTGTTATGGGAATTCAACTGTGACCCACAGTTAGAGTAAAGTGGATCAGGCAGCAATAGCTCTAACTAAGAACACTCAGTTTAAGAGAAGAAATGGAGAAGAATGGAGAAACTGAGCGTGGTGGGACACACCTGTAATCTCAGCAACTCAGGAGACTGAGACAGAAGGATTGCAAGTTCAAGGCCAGCCCCTTATAATGGTGAGACCCCACCTCAGTAAAAGGAAAGAAGAAAGGGGGAAAGACGGAGGCAAGGATGAAGGAAGAAAGGAAGGAAGAAAAGAAAGAGAAAGCAAAAAAAGAAAGAAAGAAAGGTCTTTAGCTTTAACTTCCCATAGTGAGCTCTTTAATTCTTCCTTTCTGGTGGTTTTGCAAATCTTGGATCAGAACATTGTATTTTTGGAGCTCAGATCTCATGATCTTGCTTGGCACAAATTCATGAGCTTTATTAAGCATAAGCCATGTTGTCATCTCTTTACTGAGAAGCTCATTTCAGTGGAAAGGGCTGCCAGGAAATTGGCTAACTGGGCTCCAATACCAGTGTTTCTGGCTCTCTATGACCTTGGGTGGTCACTTAGCCTCTTGAGCTCAGCTCTGTCACTGGAAGAACAGGAATCACAGTAACCATTTGTCTCATTAGCTCACTTGATTGAGAATTGATGAAAAAACATCATGGGACCTGAGCAAAGTTCTGGGGCCATGGTACCTGGGCATCTTTTCTAGAATCGCATGACCCCAGGTTGGTCTTCATCCTTTCCCCAAGGCTTCACGGTTCCTATGAAGCCTTGAAAGGTGGGAACACCACAGAGGCCATGGAGGACTTCACAGGAGGGGTGACGGAGTTTTTTGAGATCAAGGATGCTCCACGAGACATGTACAGGATCATGAGGAAAGCCATCGAGAGAGGCTCCCTCATGGGCTGCTCCATTGATGTAAGTTGGGGATGGGGCCATAGGACAAGGGTGCCAATCTCTCAGTTCATGGTAGCACAGTCTTCTGGGACAGAGTGAATATTTTGTTTCAAGAAAGAGGAACTAATTCTTAACTTTGGAAAATGGGAGTTTTTTAACTGTTCCTGGGGATTTCTGTAAAGTGATTGGGCAGGGATAATCTAGCCCTGAAATTTAGATGAACCTGGGTCCTGAGGCCTATGTCAGAGGGGGCCTCTCTTGTGTGGGCCATCTATTCTAAGACTATTCCCAAAAGCTGGCCACATACTTAGCTAGGGATCTGAGCCCACCATTTCCCTAAGAAAATGTCCACATCATCGAGCTTTGGCCACATTGGCTGCCAGAGACACAGACTTTGTGTTGAGTGGAGGATCAGCCTGCGGTCCACACACAGCAACACAGCCAGGCAAAGGGAGATAGGAACTGAGGAGACACCAGGCCAGGGATGCCAGGCCTGCTCGGTGTCAGAAGAGGCATCTTCCCTCCTCCATGCATGTCAGCCATCTTGGTGACTTCCATGTGAGAGGAAGAGACTGAGCTCATTCCTTCCCCTTTCCCTCCTAACACTCTCCATGGACAGAAAGCCGGGGAAGGTCAGTTAGCCTAAAACACCACAGATGAACATTTTCTTTCTGTGTCACTTTTCTCCATCTTCTCTCCATTCATGTTCTGTTAATCTCTTTTCCTTTTTCTGCCCCTTCCCTTCTTTCTGTCTCCTTCCCTTCCCTGCCTTTGTCTGCTCTCCCCCTCTCGTGGGTCCCCCACCCTTCCTGTCGGGCCTCAGGATGGCACGAACATGACCTATGGAACCTCTCCTTCCGGTCTGAACATGGGGGAATTGATTAATCGGATGGTGAGGAACATGGATAACTCGCTGCTCAGGGACTCAGACCTCATCCCCAGAGGCTCAGATGACAGACCATCGCGGGTGTGTACCTCCGGCTGTCAGGACCCCTCCCCGCTGCTATCAGCTGCCCCTCAGCAGCCAGCACAAGACTGTGAATTCCTTCCCCTTGCCTCACTTTTCCAGTGAAGAAAACAAGGGTCCCCCTTGAAGAGGGCTCCAGTGTTTTCAGAAGTTGTGTGCTGCATTTCACAGAAAAACACAGAAGAAAATGTAACCTGTGTTTTCTCCCTCTGAGATAATCACTTTTAACATTTGGTATATATATCCTTCCAGGACTTTTCCATGTCCCAAGCTTAATATATATTTTATTTTAAGGAGCTTGTCATATTGTATGTACCTCTTTGCAGACTTTTTAAGTTAGTTTATATTCTTACTAACTAATAAATACTCTCATAGAGAATATTCTAACAGGCAGATATGTTGTAATTTACTTGCCCAATATCCTATTATTGGAAACTTAAAGCTTTTTTTTTTTTTGGCTATAATGAACATTGCAATAGATGCATGCTTGTTTATGTCCATGATGGTATCCTAGGACAGATTTCCAGCAGTACAATTCCTAGTAGAATGATACTCTTATGTGATATCAAGAGTTATTTTGAGCAGGTCCTCAAGTATGGAATTGAGGATGAGCACACGTCCTGCTGCTTCCCCTTCTGCTCAGCTGTGTGTCCAGAGGACTGAGATCAAGGAGAGGCTGAGATGCCAAAAGCTCTGACCTACCCACACCAATCACCCTGAAAAATGCTCTAAGAATTCCAGAGTCTGGCGTGGCTCTGGCCAGCTCTCCTTAGGACCGTTGTGTTACTAGGCTGCTACTAAACCCCTAAACAGCCTGTCTAGCCCTCTTGAGCTCTGTGACACTACCCTTCTGCCCAGATCCCTTGTGCCTGCAACGTGGGTGTGTCTGCCTGTACAAGAGCCACCTCTTCACTCTTAAGCACAGTCATGTCTGAGCAGGGATCCCTGGGAATTCCCTCCCTGTGTGCTGTGACTCTTGATTTCTTGAATATCATGTACTTGGTGGGCGTGCAAGAGTTGAGGGATGTAACCAGAATGGTCCCAGTCTAGGAGGCCCAGCCATCTCCCTGCCTCCTGTGAAGGACCCTAGGGGAAGCTGCCACCTGTCCCACATCCCAGGGTTGTCCTTTTCACCAGTGCATCAGGACAGAGCCTTCTCAGTAACCAGCTGTTCTGAGCTATGTCTTCTCAATGCTCTTAAATGGCCAGCAAGGGTCTGCTGTTGGTTATGAGATGCTCTTTTGGAGAGCAGAGTAGGGCTGTCCGCACAGAACCCAGAAAATGGACCCCTAAGAACTTGGTCTCCATGAAGCAGAACCTCTGCGGTACAACTCCTGACCCACCATCTGGTTTTTGCTCCACAGACAATTGTTCCAGTTCAGTATGAGACAAGGATGGCCTGCGGGCTGGTCAAAGGCCATGCCTATTCTGTCACTGGACTGGAGGAGGTGAGCCTGGGGGCCCTGGTGATGCACGGGGACCACATGGGTTGATGTTCTGGAGTCGGGGCTTAGCTTTCTGCACCCCTCAGGGACCGCAGAGCTTGCCACCAATTTGGGGATTCTGCTCAAGGTCCAAGCATGGTGCCTGAGTGGGGAGGGACCCTGGGACCTGCTAGAGACAGACTTTACCACAGACAGTGCTCACTTTATCTTTGATTTTAGGACGAAAAATAGCAATTTTTCCAATATTTCCAAGAAACAAACAGAAATGTCACTTTTGTTCTACCAACGTGGTTTCCTGTGTTCTCACGTGTGCTGCTCTCTCAGATTCACACAGTTACAATGTCCCTCTGGCACAGTGGGCTTTCCTGGTGCATGTCAGCCACAGGAACATTGGCTGAATGTGGCACAACTGGGCAGGTTGTGCCCTGAACAAAGGGATAGGCAGAAAGGATGTCAACCGTTACAGCAGACTGGAGGGAAGGGGCACCTTTTCTAATTGACCTATCTAGAGGCTCCTTTTGTCTGAGACTCCTCAGCCAATAGAGACCTTTTTAAAAATTCACACAGATACCAGATGTGCCAACAGCCCCTGCTGTACCCACCTCCCTTTCTCCCTCCCCCAAAGCTCACAGTGACTGCCAAGTTCTCCAGGAAATCACCTCTTAGAAGATAGCAGATGACAGCCAGGCCTCATCCCCTTGTGACTCAGTCCTAAGGTTGTGACCCCTCACATGGCTGTCCACAGACAGCTTCCCATTGTCTCCTCAGCCAGCCAAGCAGGACAGCTGCCCTAAGGGGTTGGGCCCCCTCCCTAGTTCAGGTGAGACAAGAGCCCATTTTTGCAGACAGGCTCAGAAAGCTTCTTTCCCTCTGCCCCAGGCCCTGTTCAAAGGCGAGAAAGTGAAACTGGTGAGACTGCGGAACCCCTGGGGCCAGGTGGAGTGGAACGGCTCTTGGAGTGACAGGTACAGGACGCCATGGGTGAGACAAATTGGTGTAAAATCACCTTCAAACCCGATGACCTACAGCGGATAAGGGTCCAGGTGTGGGGGAGCCAGGAATCCCAAGAGGCTGCAGACCATCATAGACCAGAGAGGAAGGACCCCAGAAAGCTTAGATGATGCCCGAGTGAGCAGAGTCTTAATGCAGAGTCTTAGGGTCTGGACAGCACAAGCAACTTCCCTTCTTGGCACCTCTTTACCTTATCTTAAAGTGGGAATAACAGCACTTACAGTGTGAGTTGCTATAAGTAGATGTCACTGTTTTTGGAAAGTGCTTAGCTGGTGCTCAGATTTCCTTGCCTTCACTATCCCCATACAAAGGCATATAGGGCCTTTGAAAGAGATGGATTGCTTGTCACTGAAAGCATAGACCAGAGGCTCCACACTGTTAAAAGGCCTCACAGGGAGCAACTGCAAGGTTTTACACTGAGAGTAACAGGTCAGATCAGTATTTTGGTGGCTCACGTGGGCTGCAATTGAGAGATGGACTATTTCTTCAACTCCACATTTCTCTGACAGCTCCTGCCCCAGCCCACATACAGCCTTCCCTTCTTCTTCCTTCCATAACTGCCCCATTTCCCCACCAGCTGGAAGGACTGGAGCTTTGTGGACAAAGATGAGAAGGCTCGTCTACAGCATCAGGTCACCGAGGATGGAGAGTTCTGGTGAGTCTCAGATCCAGAGGACCCAGGAGAGTGCGGGATGTGGGAGGGAGGTGCAGTCTCTGACCTCAGTCCCTAGCCAGAGGCTGTCGGAGTCCAGCACTTGGGAGATCTGGGCCTGCCCTCCTCCAGCCAGAGATTGGAGAGTGTTAGGTCATAGTGAGGACCAGATCAGCATGAGGCAGCTCTTGCTCCCGTCACTTGCTGCCTGGCCTAACACAGCTCCCTACTGAGCCTGGGACATGCGAATCTCCCAAAGCTGCTCTCAGCCTCACTCAGGGCTTCCCTATGCAGGCTTCTGACCTCAGATTAAAGGCAACTTCATTCAGGACTCTCAAGGTTCATTTGTATTGCTTGTTACCCTTAAAATCACTCACTTGATGTTTTTTCCCAAATAACTACTCTTCTAACTTTTTGGAGAACTGAATTTCTTTCAAGCTGTCCCATCAAGGACATATGAGTTTGAGTCACTACTAAAAGACTGTGTGATAGCCGGGGCCGGATGCATTAGAACTGAGGGTGTCTGTGCCACATAGGAAGGGCAAGATCTTCTGAGACCGCAACCAAGCGTCTCATAATTCATTTCCTGGGTCTCCCAGACTCTCCTTATCTGTTCCCCTGCAGCTCTCTCTCTTGCCCCTCTCAGGATGTCATATGATGACTTCATCTTCCACTTCACAAAGCTGGAGATCTGCAACCTGACTGCTGATGCCCTGGAATCTGACAAGCTGCAAACGTGGACAGTGTCGGTGAACGAGGGCCGCTGGGTGAGGGGCTGCTCTGCTGGAGGCTGCCGCAACTTCCCAGGTGGGAGATACTCTTGGAGGGGGAAGGGTCTGAGAGCCCAAGTTCCAGGTAGAACCATCTTCACAGTCATGCATGGAGTCTCTGCCAGGCTCCAGACAGCCACTGTCTCATTAAATCCTCCCATTTGACTGAGAAGAAAGCTGCCACACTGAGGAGTTTGCAACAGGGAGTTAGTAAAAATATTGAAGCAGGAAACTGTCAGAACAGTATTCTGGGGGTCCCTTGTGTTGAAGATAGTGCTGGAAGAGTCTCTCAGGTCAGAGCAGCTGAAAGCTGAGGGCAGGTCTGCAGCTGTAGAGATGTATAGATGGGGTGGGAGCAGGCAGATGGGGTGGGGAGAGAGGAGACTGGGTGGTGCGGCAAGAATGAAGAATGATGCCAAGTTTTCTGTGCAGGGACCTGAACAAGTGGTGTCAGTATTGCAAGATGAGAAACGTGGAGAAAAAAAAAAAAAAACCTGTGGTGTTTGTAATATAGAATTAGATGCACATATTAGGAAGGTATTTGGTTACATGATACAGACTCAATAGGTATGGAAGGGAGAAAGTAACGAAAGGGAGAAAAAAGGAAGGAAAGAAGGTAGGGGTGGGAAAGGAGGAAACAAGAAAGGAAGGCAGGAAGGAAGAGAGGGAGGGAAGAAGGAAGGGAAGGAGTCAGCAGAGACTGAGCTGGATATGTACCTCAGGTGCTGTCCATATAGAGGGTGAGTGAAAATGTGGAGTTAGGCAACACTGGGGAGACAGGATAGGTAGTACAGAGCACAAGAGACTTAAGACCTGATCTTAGGGACCCACAACATTTTGGGGGCAGGTGAGAAAAGTAAAGATTTCAGTAAAGGCTAGAATGCAAGTTGGGAGAAGGAAGACCTATGCATCCACACAACTCCATCTGCGTAAGGTAGAGCCTTCAGCCACCAAATAATTGGACACATACCTGACTCATTTTTTCCATAAGTATTTACTGAGCACCTAGTGTTAGTTGGGGTTCACCAGAAAGGCAGGACCAATAGGACTGGTGAACAGAGAGAATTCACGAGGGGAATTGGTTTACATGATCCTGTCTGACTCCCAAGGCAGGCCATGGGCAAGCTGGAGACCCTGGGACACCAGCAAGCATGGGTGTTGGGATGGGGTATGGTGCCTGTCCTGGAATACAAAGGCCAGCGGTCCTGGAGTTCTGATGTCCTGTGGCAGAAGAGTGTCCCAGCTCCAGGACAGAGAGGAGAAATGAGTCTCGCTATATAGTCCAAGCTGGCCTTGAACTCACTGTCAAGCCTAGGTTAGCCTTGAACTTTCGGTCATCCCCTCCCTCAGTTTCCCGAGTGCTGGGATCAGACATACAGCACCACACCTGGATCCAGAGGGGAAATTCTTTTCTTGCCTTTTTTCTATGTGAACTGCCATCAGTGCATCTTCCCCTTCAGTCCACCAATTCGCAGGCTGCTGTCCTCCAGAAACATCCTCACAGACACAGCCACCCTCTGGCTGTTAATCCAGGCAGACTGACACCTAAATTAACCACCCACAGGGGCTAGAGATGAATGAGTCCTCTCTCGTTTCCTTCCTGCCCTTTCTGCAAGAAGGAGCTCTGAACTTGTATTTCCTTTCTGGGGGCACAGACACTTTCTGGACCAACCCACAGTACCGTCTGAAGCTCCTGGAGGAGGACGATGACCCTGATGACTCTGAGGTTATCTGCAGCTTCCTGGTGGCCCTGATGCAGAAGAACCGACGGAAGGATCGGAAGCTGGGCGCCAACCTCTTCACCATTGGCTTCGCCATCTATGAGGTGTGCGGACCCCGGGGAGGCTCTGGTGCAGGAGACATCCCTGTCCTGGGAAGAGGGGTGTGGGAGCTTCCGCAGGGCAGCTGCTGTCTGTGACAAGCAGAAAATGCAAGGGCTACAGTGGAGGGAGACCAGGCTAGCAGGGCAGGCAAGGGGGAGTCCGAGTCCTATCATTCCGTACGATTGCTGTGCTTCCCTTCTGCCAGCTCTTCCTCCTCGCTCAGATCTGAGGCCTCTTCTTCTGTTTCTCTCCAAGGTTCCCAAAGAGGTACAGCAGTGCCAGCGGCAGCGGTTGTGTGCAGCATTCACTAGGGTTCCGAGTCTGTCTGTTGCCAGGAGTTTCTCGTGGGGTTTGTGGGTAGGACTGTGGCACGATGTACACGTTCATCCTCCCACCTGACACTGCCCATCACACAACCCCTTCACACACGCTTTCACACTCATGAGCGTATACACTCACACACACATTCTGAGAGGGGCTGCTCTCTTTGGGGAGGAGAAATCACCTCCCTCAGAACCCAGCCTTGAGGGCCTTCGCAGCCTGAGGGGACGCGGGTGACAAGCAGCTGTCCCGGTAAGTGGCTTTGTATGTGGGGCGGTGGACCTGACCTTCTCTTTAGAATCTCAGCAGCAAGGCAGAAGAAGGAAGATAGGGGGCTCGGGGATGCTGAGCTAGTTGAGACCTTTGGACTGGCAGTTGGTGGATCAGTCTGTGCCCAGAATTTGGGAAGGGACCGCTGGAAGGGACTGTGAGCAGGACGGGGTAACCCTTCCTGGGCTTCAGGTCCCGTGGGCTTCTCTGTCCCCAGATGCACGGGAACAAGCAGCACCTGCAGAAGGATTTCTTCCTGTACAACGCCTCCAGGGCCAGGAGCAAAACCTACATCAACATGCGGGAGGTGTCCCAGCGCTTCCGCCTGCCTCCCAGCGAGTACGTCATCGTGCCCTCCACCTACGAGCCCCACCAGGAAGGAGAATTCATCCTTCGGGTCTTCTCTGAAAAGAGGAATCTCTCTGAGTGAGTCCTGCCTGGCTTTCCCCATCTGTCCCTAGAAGCTCACATGGCCCACTGTAAAGTTTGGAGGCAGGAAGCAGCTAGAGTGGTTTCCTTCAGCTTCCTGGAATGTGTTGAGCAGTCTGCATCTCTTCTCCATCTACTGTCACATCTCCCTGTCGCTGATTCATTTGTCTCACAGATATTTATGGAGCATCTACTATGTCCCAGGCGCTCTTCTAGGCACTGGGGGATAGGAAAGTTAAACAGAAATCTCTGCCTCATGAAGCTTAACACTCAGAGAGGTGGTGGTGAATCAATGGCATGTGTGTTGATGTTCTTTTAAGACAAAAAATGTGTGGGATGTTATTTATAAACTAAAATGCAGGTTTAACTGCAGTTTTGGCACTTTGTCATAAATAAGTGGGGTTTGAGTTGCAGTTTGGGAACTTGTCTGTAAAAGGTTTGCCATCACTGCTCTAGAGTGAGACAACAATAGATAGGATATATTTTTATATATAATTATTATATATTATATATAATTAATATATATTATATTATATATAATATAATATATAATATATTATATTGTATATATGTCATATATAATTATATGTTATTATGTATGACATATATAATTATGTTATTATATGTAATATTATTATATATTAATATATTATAATTATATACAACATATTAATATTAATATATTATATAATTATAATATACAACATATTA
Organism: Dolichotis patagonum; assembly: GCA_004027295.1. Lineage (NCBI taxonomy): Eukaryota > Metazoa > Chordata > Mammalia > Rodentia > Caviidae > Dolichotis > Dolichotis patagonum. Next base: position 14,917 of record PVJX010006789.1, read on the forward strand.
TATATAATAATATATATAATTATATATTATATATAATAATATATCCTATCTATTGTTGTATATAGTAATTATATTATATTATATTATATTATATTATATTATATTATATTAATTATATATTACTATATTATTAATATATATACTACTATATGTATTAGTATGCTAGACTTGGAGAAGAAATTAAAAAGTGAAAATAAAATAGGAAAGGCATTTAGCTCCACAGAAGTGGGGGTGATTACAATTTTAGGTTAGTGTGGTCAGCAAGGGAAGCCAGTAAGTCCACATCCTAGCCTTGGTCATCATGGTGTCCCAGTTTCCAGAAGCGCAGGGTCCATGGGTCTCTGGCTGGGCCTGGGCTGGATTGTTGGGGATGCTGCCCACGTGGAGCTGGTACCTGGGGGGAAGGTTTAGTCTCAGGGATTTTCTTAAGGTCAGTCCCAATTTGGGCACCAGAAAACCATGTGACTTGAGAAAATCCTCCATGTGTTTCCTGTTTGTTCCTGGTGACACTGAGACACCCACATTTGTTTTTCACAGGGAAGTTGAAAACACAATCTCTGTGGATCGACCAGTGGTGAGTGGTTTGGTTCTTATGTGTGCAAAGGTCTATAGGGTCACGTTCCAAACCCTGCCAGGGGCTGACTGGTGGTGGAGGTGGGGGGAGAGTGGGTATAGGCAGAGGGAGATGGGAGTTGGGCTGTGTGGGACAGTTAGGCCATGTCACTGTAGCTTCTGCTTGGTGTGGCCAGAAGTAATGGGTCCGACAGTCTTAGGACTGTTTAGTCAGTTCAGGACTGGGAAGTATGGAAGAGAGAAGAAGAGTCTCAACAGCTAGGAGGGAACAAGGCCATAGAAGGGATGACGACAAGAACAACAGCTAACACTGGATTATGAGGTCAGATGACAGTGGATTTCTTTTACATAGAAAAGGAAGTGTACTGACTGTGCACCCAGTGGCAGAGCCTTCTACCAGCTGGTGGCCTGGATAAGTTATAAACCTTCCCCCGACTCAGTTTTCTATTCTTCAGAATGGGAATAATGGGCCTGGCAGTGTTTTTTGGAGTTTAACATGTGCTCACCAGCTTGCGCTACTGTTGGTATATGCATAATTGTCCCTTTGGGATCCTTGTACCACCCAATGAGACTGTCCTATGCCTCCCAATGGGACAGTCAAGCGTGTACCACCTGTGGTTCTGAGTCACCTGGCTGCAAGACATGAATTATAGCCCCATCATAAACATGTTAAATCAGTATGACTATATGTGAAATGTTTGGCACAGCATGAACACTCAAATAGAAGATATTATCCACATTTTACAACTTGCATGTTACTTTCTATATGTGTTATCTCACTGGATCCTTTCAAGATTGTTTTCTGAGAAGCGAGGTTATCTCCCCTGCCTTTCAAGCAAGGGAGCAGAGGCTCAATAGGGTTAAATGACTTGTGTTCATGGGGCTAGTGACAGGGCTGGAGCTCATGTGCACATTCTGAGTTCACCTCCATGCTGGGGCCAGCCCCAGAGCTGAGAAGCGCAAGGTCAGCAGCACAGATCTGGGTGGCTTCGGGTCTCTGTATTGAGCAGTCATGTGTCCTCCTCGGGCTTTGGGTTAGTAAACAATCCCCTGAACTCAGGGAGGACAGATGTACCACTGAACAGCATTCCAGGTGGTAATATCCCAACTGTATGCCAGTGACATCTCCAAATGTCTTCAGAACTGGGACAGGTGTTTGGTTGCAGTGTTACATGCATTTGGCTGTGTTCTCTCCTTAGGGCACTGGTGACCAGTGTATAATATTTATCGAGAGTCGCACACTGGAAATCTGATGGGAGCCAGCATGTTACCTACCTGAGCAATCGGGAAGGTGTAGGGGTATTGGGCTCCACGCTGCCATACTTATCTATAGTTCTCCAGTGACACTTGGCTTCCATGTTGGAGGGACCACAGGAGTGGCAGCCACTGTGGTGACACCCCTAGCTCAGCTAATTGTTGCTATAGGGGTTTCTAATTTTACCAAAGTAGCCACAAATCCCAGTTTTCATCTTAAGTCTCCATATTTTAAATGTTTGCTCAAATTTGTTTTGTCTTTTTGTGACTGGGCCTCGCCATGTAGTTCAGGCTGGCCTTGAACTCACTTTGTAGCCCAGGCTGGTCTCGAACTGGCAATGATCCTCCTGCCTCAGCCTCTCAAGTGCTGGGATTACAGACTGCACCACAATGCCTGGCTACTGCTCAAAAATTTTTTAAAAAAAACCTGTAAGATAAACTCATTTTCAAGCCAGTTTGAGTGAGCCATATTTTTGATATATTTTGTTTGGGTTTTTTGTTTTATTTGGTTTTCTGGGACAGGATTTTACTATGCAGTTCAGGCTAGCTTTGAACTATGTAGCTTACGCTGACCTCAAACTCACAGCAATCCTCGGCTCAGCCTTTTGTCTGGGTGCACCACCACACCTGGCCCCATTTTCAAGGTTTTAGGGACCATTTTTAAGTTAGCCAGTTTCTGCACATGGAGGAGAGAGAAGGAAGAACTCTCCCCTCTCTTCACCCCCACCCTGTGCACCTTTTTAGCGCCAAGTAATCCAGGTATTTGGACCCTAAAGCCTCACCCCAAGCTAAAGACCAGGACATAGGGAATCCCAAAGCCACTGGCCATTCTGGGAACGTGTTTTCTCTTATTCCACATGTACTGTTCTCTTTCTTTTATCTAGAAAAAGAAAAAGCCCAAGGTGAGTGTAACAGGGTGAGTGGGCAGAGCATGCATGTGTGTACCCATGTGCACGTGTGCATGTGTTTAAGTGCCCATGTGCATGCATGCACCAGACTTGCCTTCCTCTCCTCCACGGAGTTCCTGCTGGGGCTGTGTGACAATGACAGCTGATACTGCTGAAAGGACATCATGCTGGACGTGCTCCTAGCTGCTGTCTGTGGGTTAACTTAGTCCTCATGAATACCCTAGGAAATCGGCACCATTATTGACCCTCATTTTCAGGAAGGAGAAAGGTACAAACTAACAGGCAGGGTCAGCACCAGAGCCAGGCTTTGTCCATGGATTGAACCCTGGCCTAGAACCTGCCATCAGAGGTTTGGTGTTCATTTTTACAGTGGTGCCTGGGGGACCCAATTCAGGGCTTCTCCCAACAGACTAAAGCCACCACTGGCCAAGCACAGTGCAGGTGATGACTCCTCTTTTACAGCATCTATGGAGTAGGTGCTATCATTTCCCTTTTATAGACAAGAGGACAGATTCAGAGGGGACAGTCCTGAGAAATGAGTGACTTCTCCAAATGCACACAACTAATGAGGGAACCGAAACCAAAAACTGTATTTGTCTGCTACAAGACCTGGGTTTCCTGCCCCTCTTAGACCTGTATAGTCTAGACCTGTACTTGGGCTGGATAAGTATAGCGGGAAGGGACACTTCGTGACCACGCCATGCCCACTGGCATGTTCCCCTTCAGACTGTGACCTCCACAAGCTCCCATTGCTTGGGCATGACCTTTGCTTAGAAGGCAGAGCAAGGGCTTTGGGGGCCTGCTGGGAGCCAGAGACAGGGGAGCTATTTTCATAGGCCCGTCCCACCTGACTCGGCCTTGACACGCAGCGTGGGGAGACTTTGGAGCCTCCCTTGGTCTGCTCCGAGGCTGCTTATCCAACGGTTCTCTGAACAGCAGCCTCCAAACCCCAGTGCTGCCTTCTGCTATATGGTGAACAACCTGCCCACTGGCATAACATCCCACTCCTTTTCCTCTTACATGAGTGTATCTTGAAAATCTGATTTTTGTGTAGCACTTTGAATGTTTTTTCAGTACAATTTTACATTCAGCATCTCATTTGATCCCCACCAGGGCTCTAGAAGGAGGAAAAAGCAAGTTTTATCATCCCCATTAATGGCTGAGCAACTGAGACTAGTGAAGACACTTCTCCCCGGAGAGCAGGGCTGGTCGGTGTTGAGACCACGCATGCGTCCTGCCACTCGCCAGTCTTTTCTCAGCCTCACTATGTCTCCCTAGAGATTCTCTGGTTGCCATCATGGTGATGTGGGTACCGAGGGCAGAGAGCTCTGCTTGCCTCAATCCATGAAGCTCTGTTCATAATGGCTTTATGCTGGACTTCTGGGGAAATTTAATTTTAAGTTATTTCCATTAAAAAAAAAGTCTGTGGAATATTTTAAAACCATAGCCCAAGATCGTTCTGCTCTTAGCAGTCTCAGCATTTTTGGATGTGCTACCTGCACCTGCATATCTCTTCCCTGAGGACAGCTGGAGTGGGCATTAAGACAGAGAACTAAGGCCCACAGAGGTTTGGCATCTTTCCCCCGTCACATACCCTGCTGGCAGCAGAGCTGGAGCTTGAACTGAGGATTTTCTTCTCACTAGACACAGCTGCTGGGGGCAGTGCCTCGATGTGCCACTCAGCCATAACCCTTGCTTCCTTCCTGCCCCTCCCCATCTCCCTCCTCTCTCCAGCCCATCATCTTCGTTTCAGACAGAGCAAACAGCAACAAGGAGCTGGGTGTGGACCACGAGTCAGAGGAGGGCAAAGACAAAGCAAGCCCCGATAAACAAGAGAAATCCCCACAGGTTTCTGAGCATGTGGCATGAATGGGGGGGCTAGCACTGTGCATTCCGAGGGCCACTGGTGCTCCTGGGTGTGTGGCGGTGGAGGGGTTGCCAGGGAGCTCTCAAACATGCAGGGTTTGAATCTGTCTCACTGACCCTTTGTCATAGAAATTCCCCTGACCTTGGCCTGCTGCTTGGGTGCACATCTTGAGGGTTGGTTGCCACACCAAACTGGTCTTAGCACTGAAATGACAAGTTGAATATCCCTCATTGGAGCTCAGCCAGCCAGGACAGCAAGAAAGAGATTCAGCCTTTGCCTGAAAGAACAGCTGGAGAAAGCTGAGACTGTACCAACTGTCTTCAGTCCTCGAGGGTTTTGTTGTTGTTTTGCTTTTTGGTACTAGGAATTGAACTCACAACCTCACACTTGGCCCGCAGGCACTTGTGCCGCTAAGCTATATCCCTGGCTCAAGCTCTTGACAAGAGTAGAAAAGAATAGTAGAAGCAAACAGAGGGGTTGACACCAGGCACAGACTCCTCCAGACTCGCGGGAAGATTTATATTGGAGAATATGAGGCTCAGGGGTCCTTTATCCTGGGCTGCCCCTCAGTGGAGTGGGAGGGGGAGCCTCCAGAACTTGACCTTGATGACACAGGTGCTAGAGGAGTCAGAATGCTCAACCCCTCGACCTGTGGAGCAATTCGGGTGGAATGCTCAGGGTCAAGAGTGAAGGCTCTAGCTGGGCAGGACCAAGGGGGCGATGTTGGCATGTCGGTAAGGCTCATACGTGAGGTGGCAGCCTGGTGAGATGTGAAGAGCTGCTGAGGGCTCGATTTTCACTCCAGCTCACCAGGATGGACTGCAAAGAGCATTAATCAGCTTGATGCTGGCTCCTGCTGCCATCTGCATCTGTTTTGGGCACCCTGGCATCTTTCTGGGAGTTTTCCTCCCAATTCATTCATCCCTGATTCCTGTGAACCAATTTTCCTTTGTACTTCCACAGCCACGGCCTGGCAACACTGACCACGAAAGTGAGGAACAGCAACAATTTCGCAACATTTTCAAGCAGATAGCAGGTGATGTAAGTACCTCCAACCCCAGGATCTCACAGGCGCTCACTTCTGTTCTACGCAGTACAAAACCCCCAGGTCCTTGAGCTTCCGACTGACACATCTGCTGGGTGGGTATGACTGCCCACTACAGGATAGAGTGCCAAGGGTGCAGTATCTGGCCTCTGCCTGCCTCAGAACAGCCCCAGCTTCCCTTCTAGAACAGTACCAACAGGGATGTTACCAAGGTGGACAGCTGGGATTGCTCTGCAATGCTTCTGCTTTTTAGCTGCTCTCCTTGTGAACCATGACTCTCTTCTCTTCCTCCTGAGGACATGGAGATCTCTGCAGATGAGCTCAAGAACGTCCTTAACACTGTTGTAAACAAACGTGAGCGACTCAAACTATATAGGGGGATGGGCAAGGGGCCCAGCTGACAGCAGCCCCTCACTCTTCTCTGTCCCCCAGATAAGGACCTGAAAACACAAGGGTTCACGCTGGAGTCCTGCCGTAGCATGATTGCCCTCATGGATGTATCCTTCCTGCCATCCCCTCCCAACTGTCTGACCTCTCCTCACCAGGGCCAGGGACACACTAGGGGTGTCCAGTCAGCCAGAAGGCCCAAATTTGTATCCAAGGAAAGAGAACCTGACTCAGCACCAGATGGCAGTCTGAAAGGGGCAGAAGGGAAAGCCATGAATTGTACCTGCCTTCTATCTCCAGCTCTTACCTCAGGCCTAAGGTTTTACCTGGCATTCTTCCAAGCCAAAGGGGTCCTTAGAGACAGACTCCATGGGTTACTGAGTCAGTGGGAACTTTTGAGTGGTGGGAGTGCAGGGGAGGGTCAAGTACAGGACAGGAGAGTGGATAGGGAGCCCGTGCAGAGGCCTCCTATGGGCCACCCCTCCATGTCCAGGGGGACTTTGCCATGTGCCTGTAGACCTGACCTCCCTCCTCAGACAGATGGCTCTGGGAGGCTGAACCTGCAAGAGTTCCATCACCTGTGGAAGAAGATCAAGGCCTGGCAGGTGGGACAGAATGAGCCCGGGACTGAAGGTGGGGGTCGATTCAGGGATTCAGTGTGTGACCCCGGTCCTCAAATTCTTTGCCAGAAAATCTTCAAACACTACGACACAGACCAATCCGGCACCATCAACAGCCACGAGATGCGCAACGCAGTGAACGATGCAGGTGGGCGGGGGGGGGAGGCTGCTTGGGCCATTCTAGAGAAAGGAGGGGACTCTTTTGCCTTGAAGCCAGAGTGGCCATGGGCAGGGAAACAATACAGGAGTGCAGACCCCAACTCCCCTTTCTGCTCCTGCCTGGCCCTGCTGCAGGCTTCCATCTCAACAGCCAGCTCTACAACATCATCACCATGCGTTATGCAGACAGACACATGAACATTGACTTCGACAGCTTCATCTGCTGCTTTGTCAGGCTGGAGGGCATGTTCCGTAAGTGGGCCAGCCCCGTGGCACAGGGACAGCTGAAGCAGTAGGAATCTCCGCCTGACCATCCATAGGAGGGTTACTGATGACACTATGGCTGCAGACAACGTCCCCTTAAGAAAAGTTCCATCAGTAGAGGCAGAGTAAACCTGTAACTGGCCTCTGGTCTGTGTTATTTCCTGCAGGAGCTTTCAATGCATTTGACAAGGATGGAGATGGTATCATCAAACTCAACGTTCTAGAGGTAAAACATAATGGACATTCCCTGCACCATGCAATTCAAGGTGAAGGAAGAAATGAGGCCAATAGGACCCACTGTGTGCTTCCCACTTCTAAACACTGGGGGAGGCACGGGACAAGGAGAGAACAGAGGGAAGCCTGGCAGGGAATATGACTCACAGACAGGTACAAAGGAGGGCTCCAGGAGCCTCAGCTTCCCTACCTTTCTCAGAAATATATGGGGAAAGGTCTGTGATAAACTTCTGGTCCTTTGAAAATATGCCATCCCATAAGATCCCTACAGCTAAGGTTTCTCTTTTCCTTTCTACACTCTGACCTTGGGACTTCATCTTTCAGTGGCTACAGCTTACCATGTACGCCTGAACCCGGCTGGCCTTACCCAAGGCCACGCAGGACCTCTCACAGGAGTCAGTCTACCCACTATAGCTAAAGCCACTTACCTCAAAGGACCCAGTAGCTACAACCCCACAAGGCCTCCAGGCACCAACTTGCTCTTGTTCCTCCTCCGCTTTGGTTCACACTGTCCTTTATCATGACCAGCCTGATCCTTGGGAGAACAGCTTTGTCCCTTTGCCACATAAAGGCAAGTGTCTGCCTCAGTGGTAGGTGGCCTCGCCAGAGGGCCTGCTGATTCTGAGCAGCCCCAGCTTGCACCAGGCTGTTTGCAGAAGCACATGCCAATGGCTGCCCTCACCCTCTGCTCTCCTCACTGTGGGAGTAACCAAACTTCTACTTGGATCTGCCTACTTCAAGGTGGCCCGCTCTGGGCTACACTAACTCAGTGGTATAGAGCTGGATACTTTGGGTTTCTGACTCACAAGTTTGGCTGCATCCTGCAAAGAGTTGATCTAAATAAAAGCATGTGTATGGCTGGTTCCACTGTATTCTTTGTTCCCCTCACATTCAGACAACACAGCATGGTCACAGCTTTCAGTCACCATTCACCTATCGCCTGCAGAAAGCCCTAATTCCAGAATAAAACAGAAATTCAGACAAAAACAAGCCTTCAGGCTCATCAAAACATAACTATTGTTATTTCTTGAGCACAGGAACCACTCAGATACTTTCCAAGACACAGAAGGAAGAAGGCGGAATAGTTGGTGTAAAGAAAGGGTGGCCTGTGACTGCAGGGAGTGACATGGCAATGGAGCAGCAATGCCGTTTTTAATCAGAGCTCCTGGGCAGACTGACCTGTTATCAAGCTTATCTGGACCACGGTCTGCAGCCCATCTGTGAGCATCTTGTGGTTCCCACCCAGTTTCTTCAAAAAGAAAGGGCTGACTGTGAATATGCAGACAAGAGTATACAAGTAAACAGTCATTAGTAAAAGTACTTTATTTCCCTCTGCATTTGCATTATATTTGCTTTACAAAGTTATGAAGTTCACAACTTTATACCAAAATGTAAGAAGGCTAGGCTATTTATAAACATTTTTGCAGTCAAATGTCATCCGATCTCATTCTTCTTCTAAATCATATTCAATGTTTAAAAAATTAGAAATCAAAGATGGAGCAGCTTAGGCCATATATTTCTCTTTAACAGAAGATCTTCAACATTTTTCCTCCTTGACCCCCTCAGGCTCCAATTATTTAGCTACTAACTTGAATTTAGACCAAAGCTGGGAAAGACCAGGGAAGTCCGCTTATTTGAGGATGGAGAAGGTAGAGGGTTACTGTCTGTTAAGTAGTGGATTTGGTTTGCATGAGGATTGCAACTCACTTGCATGTGGAACTCAGTAGAGCCTTAATCTCCTCCACAACAGCTTCTCTTCTCATCTGACTACTACTCTTAAACACCAAGGATCCTAATGACTTCATACAGGGATGAAACCACCATCTGATAATTGTGGCAGGCATGACTTTCATAATAATCCTAGGAGCTCTCCTCCAGGTGACAAGAACAATTATTTCTAAGTCAGCATATGGAAACTGCACTTAATAGAGCAAACCAGAGAATATGTGCTGTTCAAAACCCACATCATACTACACCTCAACCTCCAATGAATTCCGCTCCCTAAAATACCAATCATTCTTCTAAGTTACACCTACTCTCACCAAATCAGCCACATACCTCATCACTACAGTTGTCCATTGTATATACTACTTGAAAAAATTGACAGAACAAAACCTTTGTTAAGCAAATACTTGAAAAGCAACAGTTGTGCCTGTAAATTATATGTAAGCCATTAGCTAAACGGCCAACCACTAACTCTTCTGAGAAAACTTTTCCCCACAAAAGCAGGAGTAGTAGTAAGAAACAACTTCCTCTCAAACTCAAGAAACAGCAGGGCAAGGCAGTTCTTTTGCATTGTATTTGTCTTATAACTGAGTAGAAGTATACCAAAATATATTTTGAACCTAATTTGCATAAAACTTGAAGTAACTGATATTTTATCAGAACATATGGCTACTAAAACACCAGCATATACACACAAGAGGATTTATTCTATGGTTTCCTTGGTTTTGAGATACTAAAACAGGCACAAACCAAAAAATTTCTAAAAATTGGCCTCCAATGTGCCAGCTTTTATCAGTCACTGAATAGTTTCCTTCCTTCATGAAGCTGCTACCTACCAAAGTCAGCACAGATGCCTGAGCTACAGCTCTTCTGTGAGGGGAAAGAGAGGCCATGACTGTAATGCCACAGGAGACTAAAATGCAGCCAACGTTATACCACTAGGGGTAGCAGTGCAACCACAGCAGCCAAGATACTTATGGTTCCTGTATTTCTCAATGGAGGGCTAAAATGGTTCATTCTGAATAACTCATTAATCTGGTATTAAGAATTCCATGTGTCCTTGGAAACAATATATTACCGCCACTGCTTCACAGAGGACTTTGTGAGATGAGGAAAGATATCAAATATAGCTACCCACAAGTAATACACACTGAGAGGGACTTTCACACATGCACACAGAGGCAGATACATGCACATGATTCACCAAGGGGAACCCGATCACGGTTCAGTTCTTACTGACTCCATCAGGGTGTAACACCCTCAGAAGTTCCCATGACCGCCTGACATCTCATGTTCCCCTTTCCTCCTGTACAAAGACACCACGATCATCCTGGTTTGGGCTCTGTGAACACTAAATCCTACTCGTGTGGTAATGTGTCACTGCAGCCCAGAGAAAAATGTCAGGGTTAGCAATGAATCCAAATGTACTTTCCTGGGAAATCACTATTGCCAAACCCACAGAATAGTGCAGCTTCTGGGGTCACCCTTGTAAGACACAGGGGTGAGAGGTGGGGAAAGATTGTTAATCTCACACACAGAAACTGATTACACTTTATCTACAAGAGCTCTGTTCTCTCTTCAGCTCATGCAAATCTAAACAGTGTGGTTAACAAAAAGGACACTCACAAGGACAGAATAGGCTGTGAGGTCAGTCATCCATTATCTAGTAGTAGTTCCTAAATTAGTTCTAGCCTTTTCTGGAAAAAAAAAGAAACCACACACATTATCTTGTATATACTTTCAGGGCTTGAAGGGCCTCCTGTAGCTTATTTAGGAACCCTAGGTGAAGTTGCTGCCCTAGAGCCTGAAAGAAGACATGCAAATGTGTGTGTGCACTGGTAGGGTGTAATAACCCAGATACTCTGCAATCTGAGAACACTGTAGGTGTCACAATATCCTGAAGCTCAGAATGTGGCATGGGTTCTTCTCCCTTCCTAATCTGAAGAAATCTGAGCTTTGAAACTCCAGGAACACAAAGGTTAGAAAGACACTTGTACAGCTTAACAAATAAGAATCCAGAGAATTCTAAAAAACAAAGCAGTCCTACACAGGTTTTGTTGAATTGAATATTTGCAATGGACAGACAGAGGCTTTCCCTCCACCATACTCCACCCTCCTCTTCCAGTTAGTGGGAAAGTGAAGGCAAAGACACTGGCTTCAGAATGAGTCTCCAGGAAGCCTACTGGAAGACCTAAAACTGGATCCCAATGCTATAATATACTTCTCCCAACTTGGGTGCTGTAGATAGGCAGGGCACACCCTGTGAGTCTGGAAGAACACTTAATGGCTGCCTTAGTCCAGGTACAGGGAGGCAGGGGTGGACAATGGAGCAAACCAAAAGGGTCACACCCACGTGAGGTTTTCCAGAAGCTGGAGAGGGACATAAAGATATATACCTCAGTTCAAACAGCCTAACAATACTGCAGCATGAGTGCCCAGGTCTAGCAGCAAGACTGAAGAGGCAAGCGATAGGCTACACACTGCCTCACACTGAGCATAGAAGTTCACCAGGAAATGCTGTCAGTATGAAATCACCACTATGGGACTTTTTTTCTGAATTCCTAAAATATATAGTTGCAGAGCAGCCACTTTAGCTGCTTTGCAAAAATCTGTGTGTTTTTTAGCATTCAAAGCCTGCTCTGCCCTTCAACAAAGCAGATAAACAGTGAAACACACTGTACATAATTATTAAGGAAACTATTTGCTTCCAATTTAAATACTCAGTTACTACAACTAGAGAAATTAAAATTGATTTTGAAAATTTAGTATTTGGTACTGGGGTTGAACTCACAATGTCGCACTTGCAGGCAGGTGCTTATGTTGCTGAGATAGATCCCTGTGGAAAATTTAGCACTGGAACAAACTTGTACTTAAAAACCTGACTGTAGTTTTAAGCCATCATTAAGAACATGAAATAAAAATAAAAAACTGGTATCAATAAAATACATATATGACTAGGAGTCAAACTGGGCAACCAATTAAGATCTGGATCTCTAGTGGACATCTGGAGAATGCTGGTAACATGAATCTCCCTATGTCATACCTCATGGTTCTTTAAAGGCTGTCAGAAATTGGCTGTTTAAAACATTCCAGCAAGATCCTGAAGTGTAGCCTACCATTCCACAGAGCTCCCCACACACGCTAGTGGTCAGCCTGGCTAGTAACCATTTTCTCCTTCCCTACTTCCCCAGGAAAGGAAGACAGTGCCTGTGTGAGGAGCCCAAAGGAAAATAGTTCAACTAATGACTTCCCAACATGGGAGGCAAAAAACTTCATGAATGAATTTTGCTCTCGTCTTCAGCATGTCGTTCAATATGTCCTGCAGCATCCTAGGAAAAACAGAACAGGGCTGTGAGAGACAAGCTGGAAGTATAAGAGGAGAAAATAAAAGCCACAAAAAGCCAGATGGGTCTATTCTACTTAGTATCTGTACATAAAGGCAGTTAGGAGCTTGCACTCCACTAAATAGCATGAAACTATGCTCTTTAAGATGAGTTCTTAGCACAAAGCACTGGAATCAGCTACTGGATTTGAAACATATGAAAACACTTTCCCAAGGTTGGTCACTGAAAAATCCCCCCAAGTCTCTGAACAACAAAAAAATCTCTGGGCTGTATATAGTGTAATTCTGAACACTCTAATAAAGCAAAAAAAGATGTGCTGGTCTCTACTCTGGAGAGGCTACTAATGTACCTGCTTGGATACTTTCCTAGACGTGAAAAAAGCATCACAGTTCTTCCAGCGACACTTTAGAGTCTGAAAGTTTGGATTAGTGTGATCAGTCAGCAAGTGTTGCTTTAAATGATCTACAACACCAAATATCAGAGAGCAGCCATGCCACTGTAAAGAAAGAGAATGAGGAAACTTGATGAAAAGAGTGCAGTAAAAAAACACAAAAAGAGCACAGTAAACATGTAATCAGAGTACTCCTTGATTTTATCCCATAAATACCGTGAAAACAAAAAGTAAGCCCTTTATTGCTTCATTCATTCTTGGTTATAACATGTAAATAAACTACAGGTAACCAAATTAATTATCAATATAATGAGGAACCTTGAAAAGACTAAAAAGCCACTCACCATGCTAGTGTTTTGAGAAAGCAAAGCACTTAGGTAGTCATTGTACTTGTTAGATAAGCGAAAGGGTAACAGATACTTATAGATGAATTACCATAAATTCAGTTTAAACTATATTTGTTATTTTGCCATAAAAATTGAATTTCTTAGTCCATTTATTATAAAAGGCAAAAAGCTTCCCTAAAATACTAAAAGGATATATTATTCTGAGAATTGTTTACTTATAAACTTGAAGACAAAAATACCTGATAAGGAAAATGACATCTGTGGAAATATGTGTCGTAAAAACTGAGTTTGCTTTGGAAACCTGACTTCTCTCACAAGCTATCACTTGAATCTTGTTATGATCCTTTTTAAAATTTTAATTTTAGTTTTAAATATGACTCAATTTCACATATTAGTCAGAAAGCATAAGCACCCTTTGTCTTGACTTTTTCCTTAGAGGCTTGTTTGTAATAAATCTTGTGATTCTAACATGTTTCTTTTTGTTTTGGTTTGGTTTTATTTCTAAAAATAATGCAAATTTGAGTTTTTCCTCTGTCAGACCACTGTCTTTGCTATGTTTGAAATCAAGAGGTATTTTCTCCAGTGCGCTACAGATCTTACTGTGCTAGATTTTTTTTTTTTTTGCCTTCTCTGATATACTAAAAAGCAAAGACAATAATATATTTTAAAAGCTGAAAACAATTAGGCTGTGGAGAAGTGTAAAATCAACTAAAACTCATGAGAGGTTCATTTCACCAATGCTGAAAAGGAGGCTGGGTCTGGGGAAAACAAATTCAGTGCCATGAACTTTTTTTTGGTCACTACTGTTCTCAAGCTGATTTTTTTTTTTCCCCCACCAGGGATCAAGCTCACAACCTGGTGCTGGCCAGGTAAGCACTTACATCACTGAGCTAAATCTCCAGTCTCAAACTGAATTTTTGAAAAATTAAGGCTTATAGGGCTGGGGGTTTAGCTCAGCAGTGTTAAGTGCCTGCTTGGCAAACGTGAGGTCGTGAGTTTGATCCCCAGCACAAAAAAAAAATAGTAATAATAATAATTAAGGCTTATAAAGAATAATAAAGTTGTAAGGGCTAATTGTCAGCCTCTGCCCCAAAATAGAAATCACACCACTCAGACAAGCTGACTGCAGCTTATAACTCCCCCATCTCCCAGAACTATGGATTAAACACAGGGTTGGCCCCAGCTCTTATTAGTTTACTTTCTGCAATATTGATGACTGAACCCAGGACTTTTGCATTGAGCTACCACCCAGCCTTTTTTAATTTTTTATATTGAGACAGTCTAAGTTGCTCAAGGTGAGCTTGCAATCTTTGTTTCAGCCTCCCCAAATGCTGGCATTACAGGTATGTACCATTACACCTGCTAGGTTTGTAAATTAGACTATAAACTTTTCCTTGCTTATTCCTCAGAAACTAATGAGGACACAAGCAATCCATGAAATATCTGCAATCATTGAGAGGTGGGTAGGTTGGAAGGACAGATTATAAAAATAAGCAACTCTGTTTTTCATTTCACATATTTCTTCAATGGTTGATCTTTTTTCCCCCTCAATGCTTGATATTTTTAAGCATGTATTTTTTATAACAAACAGAACAAAAGAAAAACCACTAAGGACACAACCTGAGAAGACAATATTTAAGTAGACCTCCTGTCTAATTTTATGATTGATATTTCATTAAGGAAGTATAAAAGCCTCTTTCTTTGTCCTACTGTGAAGACATATAGCTAGATGCTCAAATACAAAAATGCTACACTGATAATGATGGAGATCTATGAAGTAGTCTGAGCATTTCCTAAACTGGATGACAAGAATGATTTCAATGCTTACCCAACAGCGGTAATTCTGCATCAGATTTAGCCTCACAGCCCGAATACTACCATCATAACAACCAGTGTAAATCTGGAGAAACAAGTTATAGTATCAGACCAAAATGCACGCAAAGAAACAACACCCTCAAAATAAGAGTTAAAGAAAACACTAACCTAAAGCAAAACCAGCTGCACAGTATTAGAATGGGAAAGCAATTTCTAAATCTCAAGAGTCTGGACACTTGGAAGTTGTGCCCCTTATAGAACAGTCTTGGAACCCCATCTGTAAGCAACATCGGCACACCCAGGGTAACTAAGGAGCGCTGGTTTCTTACTGGTGTTTTGCATAAGGCATCTGAATTTCACTGCAAGAAAGGCTTCTACTATACTGAGTTTAAAAAACACCCATCCTGATTACACCTCATAACTTAAAAATAAAATCAAGTAAGGCTAAGCAGGATCTACTTTTAGGTCTGCTATAACTCTGCCAGGCTGGTCAAATCTCCTGACTCCAATGTTCTATTCAGAGCATAAGGTCTCTGCAAAATTTTATGAAGCATCTTAAATATACCTTCTACTTAATAATGGCCTTAGATTATTTACTGTAATTATTTTCACTATTAATAGAAATGAAATATTCAACAATATCTCTAGGCTATTTCTCACTATTATGCTGAGTAAAAAGGCACTCAATACTCCAGTATGTATCCGAAACAGGTGTCACTTTGAGAGGTCACATGTAGTAACATCAGTATGTAGACTTCCAAGTTAACATATTCAAAGCAAACATCTCACAAGGCAAATAATGCTCACCATGCTTTTATGGATGGTCATACACATAATCATGTCTTTGTGTCCTCCATAAACTTGCAGTCGATCATGAGACTTAGGCAAAAGAAAAAAAAAAACAGAAAAAGAATTTAAGATTACTTAAACCTTGTGCTTAAAAAGCACAGTTCCTTCAAGCCTCTGGGAGGTTTAAAACTGCACCTGAGGCACTAACATCAAGTACTAGCAACATTCTAACAGAAATACAATCTAGTGATAGTAGTCACTGTGCCAAACTGCACCCCCCACCATCTCATAGAGGGGATTGAACCCAATGATTGGCACATGCTAGACAAATATTCCACCACTGAGTTACATTCTCAGCCCTTTTTTCTTTTGGGACAGTGTCTCACTAAGTTGCCCAAGAACATGAATTTGCAAACTCTGGTCTCAGCCACCTCCTCTGCTGAGACTTTAGATGTGTGCTACTGTACCAGGCATCAGTCATTCTTAAATCTCACTCCTCCAGGGGGAAGCTGGTAATTGGAAACAGAGAAACTGGTTTCTTCAGGATCAGTCTCAAACTTTGAAAATGCACACATGGAAAACTGGAAAGTTTTAAGAGGCTAGGTTGCACTTTAGAAACCATTTAGAGTCTGACATTCATGAGTTTGACACCATGAAATTCAGCACAGTGTCTCCAAGAGGTGACCCCTAAGTCAGCCATTCTGTAATTATCTACTATGCTTGTGAAAATGTATTCTTGTGCTCCAACCCAGCCTTACCATACAAAAGCCCAACACCAACCCAGACAAACAATACCCCAAACTATTTAGCAAAAACACTGGATCTAAATTCTACCTGTAATTCATAGACACGAACAAATTTATCCAAGCAAGCAGTCACCATCACTTTTCCTAGGATATTCACCACAGTCACTGCATGGTTATGACCTTTATAGATCCGCACAAGTTCACCAGTCTGTATTGGAAAAGAGGTAGGGATCACTAGATTTTACATGATTCCTTCTTATTTTTCTTTCTACTTTTGAGATTTCTATAATTCTAAGAGGCATAATTCTGAGGCTATCTGTAAAAATAGCTAAAGTACTCCCACAAGCATTTGTTATCTTTTTGATGTACAGGAACTACACCCTCACAGAAAGAGCCTAATGTTACTGAAAAGGAAGAGCTACAACTCTTACCTATATTTTACAGCTCCTGAAGTACAGACTGAGCAAATTACTCCAAGAATACGAAACTTAAAACACTCTAAAATCCAAAACATTTTGAGAGAAGACTTGTATTATAAATGGAAAATTCCACACCTGACCTCATGTGACAAACCAGTCAAAACACAGGCACACTAAAAATATAAAATTACTTTTGGGCTATGTGTATATGAAGCATAAATATATTTTGTGTTTAAACTTGGATCCCACCCCCAAGCTATCTCATGCGTATGCAAATATCCCAACATCCATAAAAGTCTGCAATCTGAAATACTTCTGGTTCCTAAGTATTCAGATGAAAGATGGTCAAGCTGTACTTTCACTTTTACTATTTCATGGACCCTGACCTGGACAATGAGTTCCTTAGGTGGGATTATGCCCTGGATTACAGATCAGGAACTGAGATTCAGAGAGCTGACTTTATGATCTAAGTATAGAATCTCAGCTGTTTTTACTTGTTCTATTTTAAATTCCATATCATGTCCACTTTCTGAAAGACTCAGCTGTTCAATTTATCTCAATTTAAATGAGGCATTCAAGCGAAACTTTGCATGAGCTTTGAGTCTGTTCCCCATTTAAAAAAAATTTTGAGGGGGATGGTTTCAGACAGAGACACAGTCTATGTAGTTTAGGCTGGCTTTGAACTTACTATATAAGCCCAGGCTGGCCTTAAACTTGCGATTATCCTCCTGCCTCAGCCTCCAAAGTGCTAGGTTTACAGATGAATACCACCATGTCCAGCCCCATTAAAATTTTTGATAAGGTTTTGGGGAAAAAAAGTTTTTTTTGACAAGGTGAGAATTTTCAGGTTGTTCAATCCAAGAGCATATGCACAGGGATCAGTATTAATCCTTTCACTAGATAAAAGGCTTAATTTAAATTGCAAGAGGTCTAAGGAAGCTTTTAAGTGTGAACCGGTGTCTTATTAGAGATTTTCTTACATACAACAACACAGCTTACGTGAATGTTGTGAGCATGGACGGACTGATCACTGGAGCCACTGAACACAAGGTCATTCACCACCTTCAATGGAACAAGTGAGTTTGTTAGAGTCTACACAAGGTCTCAGTTTGCTGTGTAACTTGTAATATGAACTAGCAGATTCTGTATATCTATATCTATATCTATATCTATATCTATATCTATATCTATATCTATCTATCCAGGCTGGCCTTAAACTTGCAATTATGCTCCTATATTTTGAAAATCTCAAAGCAGCTGACAGTTTTTATTTTATTTTATTTTATTTTATTTTATTTTATTTTATTTTATTTTATTTTTTTGGCTAATATATTAAAGAGCAGCATTCTACTTGGTGACCCAGGCATTAATAATCTTTTCAACATGGCTGTGATCTTAGAAATGGGAAATACCATTCAATACCCTTCCACTTACCCCAAAACCCTCTGGTTGCTGCACTGTACTTGCCTTCATGCACAGAATGGTCTTGGTGTGGCTCTCCAGAGTTCTAAGCAGCAGTCCATTTCGGGCATCCCGCACACTAATGGTACAGTCATAAGATCCCACAACCAGCAGCTTTCGGGAACCTTCTTGGGCTGTAGCAAGACAGCTGACAGCCCTTGGTCCATGGCATTCAAAGATCTCTAGTTGTTTGTTGTTCTGAAAAATAAGCCTTCATTATATAAAGCAAAAGTAACAGAGCTAGAAAAGCTCAACACCAACTATCAGCTCCATCACTTACACTCTCACTATGTAGTTCAGACTGGTTTTGAACTATTTAGCCCAAGCTGGCCTTGAACTCACAATGATTCTCCTGCCTCAGCCTTCTAGGTGCTAGGATTACACATGTGTAACACCACACCCAGGCCCATTAAAATTTTTGATGAGGTTTCAGAAAAAAAAATTGGGGATGAGATTGGAGGATTCTCATACCTCCTCCAAATTCTTAACCTCTCAATCCCTGCTGTTTCTGCTCCATTGTTCTTGCTGTGATCATGACCTCCTTTCTCCCTATCTAAAAGGGACAAATTCTTTTTTTTTTTTCTTTTTGGTACCGGGGATTGAACTCACGACCTCATGCGTGCCAGGTAAGCACTTAAACCACTGAGCTAAATACCAAGCCCAAGGGGCAAATTCTTAAACAGTGAATTCTTTGTGTTTGGGGACTGAACTCAGGGAGTACTAAGCAACATTCCCCATCCTTTTATTTTTCTATTTTGAGGCAGGGACTCATTAATTTGCCCAGGTGGGCCTCAAATTTATAATCCTCCTGCCTTGGTGTCCAGAATAGCTGGACACCAAGAGATATGTGTTACCAACTCTGGCTCATAATAAACTATTTTGTCCTTCAACCTACACTGTCCTGATCCCAATAAAAAATTTCTTTTTATGCCCTTTTTCACTTCCCTTTTTGATAACGAAAAATAAAACCCAGCCCCAGTCTTCAAAATTCATGTCTACAAAGAGATGCTTATAACTGTCTCTAAACTGGGCATGGTAGAGCATGCCCATAATTCTAACACCCAGGAGACTGAAGCAGAAGGACAGCTCCAAGTTTGAGACCAGCCTGTGCTGCACACTAAGTTCAAGGCCAGTCTGAACCACATAAAGAGATGCTACCTTTTTATTGTTTAAATCCATTGTATTCTTAAAGAGAAAAAATGAAACAAAATTTCAAAACATGTCAATCAGGGGCAACAATGGTACATACATTACACAAGACATTTGCATTCAATTGTCCAAACAATTCCAGCACAAATCTTTCTCTTCAATGAACTCAGAGAAATTAGTAACATAACTATCTTAACTATCTTTTTTATATTCATATATACACATATACATATGCTGTTTCAGCTTCTCAAACTAGTGAGACACGATGTTTACACATGTGTGTCTTATTTATTTCACTTAGGAGTATGGTCTCAAGTTACATCCATTTACCTATAAAAGTTTCCAGTTTATCCTTCTTTATGGCTGAAAGTACTCCATTGTATAAAAATACCATGTCTTTTTTATTCACTCCTCAGTTGATGAGCATTTAGGTTGACCCCAAGATCTAGCTATTACAAATTGTGCTGCTATAAACATGGTGCACATATGTCGCTGTGGTATTGTTTTTAATTCTTTTGGGAAGATACCCAGAAGAGGAATAGCTGGGTCAAATGGAAACTATAGTCCTAGTTTGAGGAAATGAGATGCTATCTTAAAAAACAAAACAAAACAAAACACCAACCCAACAAAAAACTGTCATCTTTTCCACGGTTTATCAACCAGGACTGTCCTATTTAAAATTTTTAGGCTGGGGTAAAAAATAAATAAATAAAACTTTTAGGCTGGGTGTAGTGGCACATGCCTATAATTCTAGCACTCAGAAGGCTGAGGCAGGAAGATCACTGCAAATTTGAGGCCAGCCTAAGTTACATAATGAATTCAAAATCAGTCTAAAGTACATAGTGAGACCCTACATCAAAAATACATACATACATACATACATACATACATACATACATACATACATCTGGGTGTGGTGGCACATGCCTGTAATCCCAGCACTTGAAAGGCTGAGGCAAAAGGATCATTGCAAGTTTGAGACCAGCCTGGGCTACACAGTGAGCTCAAGGCCAACCTGAACTGCATAGCAAAACCCTGTCTTTAAAAAAAAAAAAAAAAAAAGGAACCTGAATACATACATACATATATATAAATTTTGTGATTATCTTGCTTCAAATATCTTGCTTTTAACATCTACCTTTGATAACAATAATAATCTTATAAAAGAGAAGAAAATTAGGTAATTATTAAGTTTTTATCCTTTTGTCTTTTTTTTTTTTGGAGACTGTGTCTCACTATGTAGTCCAGGCTGACCTCTAACTCATGGCAATTCTCCTACCTCTGCCTCCTAAGTGCTAAGATTACAGGCATGCACCACTACACTCAGCTGTGGTAGCCTTCAAACTTGACTTTCTCTTAAAAACAGAAATACAGAAAAGCAGATATATTTTACTGCCTCTCTTACAGTAATTCTAGCTAGATATAAATATACAAATGACACTGTAACAGGAAATACTCTAACATACTATTAGATGATGACCCGAGGATATGGTGGCTATTATCTCTTCCACCTCTTAGATTACATCTTTCATCTACTTCCTTCTACTTACTCTTAGTGCAACCTTTCATGTCAGCTTCCATTACAGTTTCTTGAAAAATCTCCCACCTTACATTAACACTATCATTCCCAATTCATCAACTCCATAGCAACATTTTCTAAAACACGAATAGATATAATACATGTATGTTCCCTCTAGTTAACATGTGAAGAAGTCAAACTACCTTAGCAAAACATAAAGTCATCAAGAACTTCCCAAACTTACCCTGGGGCCTAGCACATAACAGATGTTCAATAAGATTTTGCTTAAATGAATGAATTATCTTTGCTTAGGACGGGTCACATGAGCATCAAGGCAAATCTGACTTGCCTTATGGAATAAGCCATCTCATTAACTTTACATCAGTGCCAAACCATACCATTGTCTCATGAAGGAATTCAGGTTCTTTTTTCATGGTGTCACTCTTAAAATGAAACAGGCTGGTTTAATCTGTGACTCGTAATTTGACTCCAAATCTTCAGGCTTCACTTCATTTACATTTTGGTCTGGCTATCTGAATCTAAGCAGACAGGATGGATGACTTCGTTTCATTTGCATGAGAAGATACAGTTTCTGAGTAACGGTTTTGTTGTTTCCTCACACACGCATATACAAATGCCTGACTGCCCCTACTCCTTCTCACTTCCAAACAGCAAGGGAATTTACCTTTTCTCCCCTGACTACTGACCTTTGTGTTGAAGGTGACCACAGTGCCATTTGCTAGTCCTACATACAGGATTCGCCATCGACTGTGCAGGCAGAGAACCCGGTCTTCCAGCTTTAACTCCTCTAAGCATATTCGGGTCTAACAAAAGAACACAACAACTAGTGAGCAGATAGTAGTGGTAAAATGAAATACAAAAAGAATTCTCCTGAAAGCAGAGCTGAAAATGACTGATAAAGAAGAAAATCTGGCAGTCTATTTTGTAGAGGACTATCTTAGATCTTTCCCCTCTGAAACAGGAGGCCAGAGACTTCTGGTTATGGCCAAAAATGAAAAAAAAAAAATTCTAATAATGCCTATGTTTCTAATTAAGAATGCAGTGATAGAGTGCTTAGATACTGTGTACGGCTCTGGGTTCGATCCTAGCACTGCAAGTAAACAAAGAGTTTCCATAATGATTCAGATCCTCAGGCAGGTTTAAGGAGTACTGTTTGATATGCTCTTTAAGAAATTATTTTCCTGATTTTCCAAAAACAGACTAGATTACAAATCTAATCTAAAACTGAGAGTAAGGCTATTTGCATAGTAATAAAGAACTGTTGTTGAGGGCCGGGGATATAGTTCAGTGACAAAGTGCTTAGCCTAGTATGTATGAGCCTGGGGTTCAACCCCAGCATTAGGGAACAACAAAAAAAAAAACATTGTTTTAAATGGTACTAAGTAACTAAAGGCACAGGTAAAGCTTTTTAAGCAGGCTTGAATACAAATGTTAAAATCAAGATGGTTAAACATGGGGGCAATAGGAGCTGTATGTAGAATGTACAAATTGTCAGCTGTCAAATCCTTTAATCTCTTCTTCTCAGCCTTCTTTCCGGAGTGAATTTCTTAAATTATTCAGTTTTCCCTCATAAAATTACAAATATAAATGCTGCACATGAAATTGTAAAATACAGCCAAACTCCATAAATATGACAAAACACTGAGATCCATGTTCCCTCTGGTTAACATGTGAAATCTTGTATAGGCCTCCTATGCCAAACACTGTATATGTTCCAATTTTAATATATGTGAGCATGAACATCACATATGTTAAAACTTTTAAGGATACTGACTGAGCTGGGTATGGTGACACACATCTGTAATCCCACCACTTTGGGAGGCTGAAACAAAAGGATCACAAATTCAAGCACAGCCCGAGCAACTTAGGGGGACTCTTATCTCAAGAATAAAAGGCCCTTGGTTCAAAAAACAAACTAAAAAATCTAGTTATTTTCTAATTTTATCAATCAAAATAGTATTGTATTTTTGTTTTAATTTGCATTCATTATCACTACAATAAGTAATAATTACAATAAATAATGCAAAATATTATCTTCAGCTATTTGTATTTCATCTAAGAACCTGTTTCTGTCTTAAAAAGTATAAACTCTTTAAAACACACATTACAGTCATTTTCCTTTTTATATAAGACTGTTTCTTGCCAAAATATGGTTACATTTTTTTACAACCTTAATGAAGTATATGAGTGTGATTCAGATAGACAGTAAATGTTGAAATTTTTTTTTAAAAAAACTTATTACAATAAAATACATTGTTATTAATTTCCACTCAAATCCCTTCCCCCAGCTGCTTTGAATACACTTATCCCATCACTCCTGTCACTTTGGCAGTTTTTCTTGTGTTTTATGAGAAGTGACCCAAAATATGGCGAATGGTGATAATATTCAATGGAAAGGCAGGCTCATAAAGTTTGGTGTGTCTGTCCTTATCCACCTTATTCACTGCATCTGGCATCGCTCTGGCTCTTCTCCAGAACTGAAAAAACTTACAAAAGGACTTCCAGAATTGCTTCAGAAAGTGGCAAAAATGAAGAACAACCGTGGCCAAAGTGAGGGTGAGGCCACTGTATATTCCCTCTTGCACGGTGGTAAACCCTCACACTGTACGGTGTACTTTTCCTACTTTTATACTTGGCCCAAACTTGCTCTGCATTTAATACTGTTTTAAAAAATAAAAGAGTGAGGGGGAATGTTTGAGGGAGATCAATGGTAATGTGTCTTTTATTGTAATAAATTTTTTTAAAAAAATCACATTCACTAAATTTTGCAATCAACTTGCGTAATTTCCATAAAACAGAATTTGTCCATATTTAATATGAACAAAACTTAACATTTCATTAAGTTTTGATAAAGTATAAAACACGTGAAAAGATTTTCATAATTTAGAGAATATCCCAACAGCCCAAACTGTTCTCCTATACCATCTTTCAATAGATCCTTACCACACCCCCAAATAACTACAGTAGTTGTACTTCTTCTAGGATTTCACATAAAGCAAACACACAGTATGAAGTCTTTTACAGTGGGCTTCTTTCATCTAGCATGAAGCTTTTGAAATCCACCATGTTGCTATGGGCATCAATTTTTACTTTCTTTTTTTGCTAATGTCATTCTATGGTTTACATACCACACTTATTGTTACAAATCACATTTTATTTATCCATTTATCAGTTAGATGTATTGACTGTTTTTTCTTTTTATTTTTTTGGTGGTACTGGTGATCAAACTCAGGGCCTTAAGCAGACATATCCAACCTTTTGGCTTGCCTGGGTTATATTGAGGAAAGAGGAATTATCTTGGATTACACATGAAACATATGATAGTTTTATGTAAGTTAAAAACACCTTTTAAAAATACTTGTTACTGCAACATTTTAAAAAGAAAGGGCAAGTAGCCTATAGACTACAAGTTGGAGATACCTGGGCCCTCAAGCACGTTTGGTAAATGCACAATCACTGACCTATCCCTGCATATATTGTATTTAATTGTTTAATGCAATTTTCTCTCATTTCATTCAATGTATTTAGGTTTCAGAAATTCTCAGGGGAGATAGTCACATCCAATTTTACAGATTTAAACAAACTTAAACATTTTATTTTCTATTCTATTCAGGATTAATTTTGGCAAATGAGCATAAGATGTAAAAGTAAAAATTAGTGGGGAAAGACCAAGGGAAGTATACTATTAATAGAAAATAAGGGACTGGGGAATTAACTCAGTGGTATAAGCGCCTGTCTTGCAAGCACATGGTCCTGAGTTCGATCCTCAGTACCGATAAAAATAAAAAAGAAATACACACTGGTGGAGAGACAGAAAATGTGGTTTCTGTTAAAGGCAATAGACTTAAGGTTTATCACTGTGCTAAAACAGGTTTAAAAGCAAAACAAGAGAGTCAAGTGGGTAGAATCTCCACCTTCCACTTCTGACTTTTCTGCACCCACCTACCTTAATATTGTAGCAGCGAATGGTGTGATCACTGGAACCCGTGTAGAGTGCAGCATTCTTCTCAGAAGTCTGAGTAACCAGGAGGCAGTTCACTTTGGAAGAATGGCCCTCAAAGATGCCAATACATTTCCGACTCTAAAGTCAAGTGTGGATCAGATTATTACTTGAAAGGTGAAAGGATGAGATAATGTATTTTCTCAACTCAATAAAATAATGCAAAACTTTTATTTTACTGCTATTTTCAATGCCTACAATAGTGCCTGGTAACAAAAGGTATCAAAGAAATATCTGTTTACTGAATGAGTAGCAAATAATCTGATATTCTGAGGTACTTCTATGTCAGCTGAGCTATACTAAAAAATGATTCACTAAAACATAGGCCAGATTTTTCAGTTGTACTAAGGCTTGAACCCAGAGCCTTCACAATGAGCTATATCCCCTAGTCCTTTACTCTATTTTTTTATTTTGATACAGGGTCTCACTAAATTATCCAGGCTGGGCTTAAACTTGCCTCCTGCCTCAGCCTCCCAAAGTACTGGGATTAGAGGTATGTGCCACCATACCTAGCTCAGAATTTTAATGCCTTGGGCAAGGTTCTCTAACATATAGGCCAAGGATCTTGCCAACATAAACCGTAGCTAATTACCCAGAAAAGTTGTGTGTTTGATTCTTAGTTTAAAAGAATGCTTCACAATATTAAAAACTGTCAGATACCGTCACAGATCCTAGCGGTCCAGGTGTGGCTGTATAAGGGAATATTCTAAATGTTACCTCTGTGCCCATATCAATATCTACTTAGAATGCATGTGTATACACACACACATACACACCTCTTACAATTTAAAGTTAGACTCAACCTGCAGAATGCATTAAAAAAAAAGTGGTATTTTCATATAACCAATATTACTTGACTATAAAAAAGGATAATCTTGAGACTTTTATAGGTAAATGGAGACAACTTGAGACCATACTTATAAGTGAAATAAATCAAATTCACATTTATACATATTATCTCCCTAGTGTAAAAAAATAACAATATAAAAAACTGAAAGAGTGGGCTGGGGATTTAGCTCAGTGGCTTAAGCGCCTGCCTGGCAAGCATGAGGTCGTGAGTTCAATCCCCAGTACCAAAAAAAAAAAACCAAAACTGAAAGAGTAATAAGATCCAAAATGAAAGAACAACTGGAATAAGGGAAAGAAGAAAGGAAAAGATTATATATGCATGTAGGTATACATATATAAATGTATGTATGTATTTGTATACAAGATAGATAACTACACTACTAATCTGTTAGTTCATCAAAAAAGTTTGTGCTGTCACTGTTTGATCATTTTTAAATGCCTAGATCTTGTAACCAGAACAACTACTTCTAAGATAACAATATGCAATATACTAACTAGTGTTAATTTCCTACTTTTTTTGAAATTCTGTATCATGTCTATCCTTTAGTTTTGCTTTTTAAAATTAAAAAAAAAATTTAAAAAGTTAGACCCAATGCCCTAGATCTTACACATACACTTCCTTGTATCACTGCTTCTTCAGTCAATCTATTATTTATTGTATCATTTAAGAAAGTTTGAGTGAGGTGGTTTGGTTTTGTTTTTTGGTTTTTTAAGGCAGGGTCTCGCCACGTAGTTCAGGCTGGCCTTCAACTCCACCACATGGTCCAAATTGGCCTTGAACACAACTAGACAGCCCAGGCTGGCCTCAAAATCACAGTTATACTCTTGCCTCAGCCTCTCGAGGGCTAGGATTATAGGTATAAGCCACTACACCCACCAAGTGAGATTTTGATTTTCTAAAACCTGCAACCACAAACACTGAAAGTATTGCATGTATTTACCACCAGATTATACACTCGGACAGTTTTATCCCCTGAACAGGTATATAGTAAATTTCCAAATATTTGAATTGCATTCACTGCAGCTTGGTGCCCTTCAAAGCTTCCTTCTGTGGGCTCATCATCATCTCCTGGCTCTGAAGATATTTCTAGAAAACAAGAAGTATCAGAGACATTTCAGCTGTAGCCCGAAAAGACACTAAAAATCAAAACCATTATACTACATACTGATCCCTGAATTAAATTTAAAAAGAAAAATTCTCCTTAAAGCTTATTTCTACTAGCAGAATATCACAGTCTTTACTAAAGAGCTTTGCTATGAAGATTCTATAATAAGGAATAGCAGAGAAGACCTTTCACTTAAGAAAAAGATCTTTATCGCAGGAATTTCTGAGTGATAACTGGAAAATACCTAATCTCTCTCCATGCCACCTCCATAATTTCAAAGTTTTTCTCTAAAGTAAGGTATCATTATTTAAAGCAGTTTTTTTCTCAAAGCAAAAACTCCTGGAGCTAATGAAAAGTTAACACTAACAAGAAAGACAAAGGAACTGAACTGGAGACTGGCAGCAGAAACTTGAAAAGGTCAGAATTGAAGATCTAGTGCTGATCCAGGTAGTCCTCTTAGGGCAACCCCTCTCCACTCTCCTATTCTGTAAGCTTACTCAACACTGAAATTGAACTCTAAATTTATCAACCTCTTTTTTTCTGTGGTTAATTTAAATAAATAAAACAGAACAACAAATACCTGAGGAGTTCTTTGAGCCTTTTAAGGAGCTGATCACAGTCTGAGTTTCTGCCACACTACAAAGTAAGAGCAAAAATATGTGAGAACAGGACAGGTAGCAAAACTAAAAACTTTCTGATTCAAAGGATTTTTTAAACAATGGCAAGGCAGTAACGATATATCTGAAATTTCTAAGAGAAACAAAAGCAGTGAATACAACCTAGACAAAATAGAAAACAGGAAAGTCTCCACTGCCAAGATTTGATTCTTCTATAACTTATTTCCAGATAAACTTTGGTTCTTAAATTGATTCAAGACTAAAAGTTCTATTAAAAAAAAAAAAAAACCTGATGAAAGTTGTTCTGTTTGGCCCAATACAACACCTTACCTTACTAGGACGCCATCCTTGTTGTGAGCGACAATCTCACTGGTGGAGCTGACTTCATCACAACCAGAACGAGAAGCTTCTATTGGGTTTTGCTCTGCAGTATCCCAAATATCCTTTTTGGAGGGACTATCTGGTTTCTCTTCTCCAGATTCAGAAGAGTCGATGGCTACTACTTCTAACTGTGGATGAGGAACTTCTAGGACTTCCAGAGAAGAGTCGCTCTCTGGCTCATCTCTGAGACTCTCTTGTTCCCGACTGGTTCTGCTGTCTTCCCAGGTGGAGGTGGTCACTTTCCCCCCTTTAGGTAACTTGCCCATTTTTACTTTCCTTACAGGTTTAGCAGTTAATACGTCCTGCTCAGTGTCACTATTCTCAGGAACATGTGCAGCCCGTAGCGTCTTTTTCTTCCGAAGTTTCTTCTTTTTCTTGTTTCCCCTGGTTTCAAGGGATGTCAGAGTAGATTCTGCCTGTTGCTCAGGCTCCTCAGCGGGGGAGGGAGGTTCCTTCTCTAGAGGGGTTTCTGAAGCAAAAGATAGTCTTAGAAAAGAACTGCTACAGGCCTCAGACCCACTGTTGCCTTGGGCTGGTTCTTCCCCTTCTTTGTTTATGCTAGGAAGATCAGTTGATCGAGAAGATGGAGAGTTTTCTCTGCTTCTGCTACTTCCCTGCTCCACAGAAAACTTCAGAGCTTGGTTAGGCTCCTGACAACTGTCTGTTGCCATGAGGCCTGAATTAATTAGATGACCATCACAGACTTCTCCTGAATTGAAAACAAAACAAACCATTGCATCTTTATTTTTTTCTTTTTTCAGTACTGGGCATTGAAACCAGGGCATTCACACCAAGTTATACCCCCATCCCGTGTTTGTTTTGTTTTGTTTTTTGAAACAAGGTCTTGCTACATAGGTCAGGCTGGCCTGAAACTCACCAAGATCCCCCTGCCTCAGCTTCTCAAGTGCTGGGGAATTATAGGTATGTACCACCAAGCCTGGACCCCATCTTTTTTTATTTTTTCTTTTGAGATAGGGATGCCAAGTAACTATGTTGACCAGGCTGGGCTCACACCTATAGTTCCTCTGCCTCAGCCACTGGAGTGCTAGGATTACAGGTATGCACCACCATGCACAGTTTATTTCACCTTTTGTGAGTGTTTTCCATCATAGACACAAACTGCAAATTACCAAATAATGTTTCAATAATACGTCCACAAAACCATGACTGTTACAGCTAGCTGTTAACTCACTCTTCAGTTTCCCATATAACTTGTATTCCTGTTATTGCATTAATCTCAAAACAACACAGGTATTGCTTATTCCCTACAAAAGCTCTTACAATGTTAGTTCACCACCTGTGATCCTAGCAATCTGGAAGGCTGAGGCAGGAGGATTGCAAATTCAAGCCCAGCATGAGCTATTTAATGAGACTCTGTCACACAACAAAATTTTTAAAAAGGGTGAGGATATAATTCATGGGCAGAGGACCCCTAGGATTGATCACCAGTACTGTAAAGGAAAAATAAATTTGATATTGATATGGTCATTAGTATTGCAACAGAGTACTGGTAGCAAAAACTAAACTAATTTTTCAGATTTTTTTGTTTCCACTCAAGAAATTACATAAAGTCAGTTTGCTTTTTTGACTTAACTTTCATATGGCACTGTGTGCGTGTGTGTGTGTGTGTGTGTGTGTACACTGAGAATTGAACCCAGGGCCTTTATGTTGATCTACACCCCCAGTTCTTGTTTTGTTTATTTATTTTGAGATAGAGTCTCATTAAGTCATTAAGTTGCCCAGGTTGGCTCAAATTTGCAATCCTCCTACCTCAGCGTCCTTGAGTGCTGGGACTACAGGCATGGAGTGGTGCCATGCCCAGCTAATAATGACATCATATAATCATGAAAACTTTTTAATAGTATTTTAAATAGCCAAGGTGAGTATTATTTTATGAAGAGTTTTTAAAAAAACTCTGCTTTGACTACTTCTCAAAACTACCCAGGTTCTTGTTAGATAACTTCAAACCCCAGAACCCTGTGCCTTTCTTTATCAAGGCTACCTACCCCTCAGACTTGTATCAGTCCTGGCTTGTATTTGAGATAAAAGGCAGTTAAGTGCTGAGATGTTCAGGGCATGTATCTTAGCTAGAAAACTGCCTGAACAATTTTAGCCTATTTATCACAAAGACCCTACAACGCTATATCCTTTTTAACAAATAAGAGCCTTGTAGGTGTTAATCCAAAGTCAACTCAATAACCTTAGAAAAACTCGAGAAAAGTTACTGACATTTAAATTACATTCTCTGAAATATTTTAAAATAACCATCTCAGCTAGGCATGGCACACATGTAGTCTAAGCACTTGGGAGGCTGAGACAGAAGGATTATCATGAGTCCAAGGCAAGTGGACTATACAGTGAGTTCAAGGTCAGCCCAAACTACATAACAAGACCCTCTTTTTTAAAAAAAGAAAAAGAATAACCCTCCCATGTGAAGGGCATTTCAATGAAAAATTAATTGTAATGACATTAGTTTTAATGAACAAGTATGGCTTTACACACTGATATGCAACTGTTTAATTTCACTACAGAGATGCTTTTAACCCATAAAAAAAGTTTACTTACTATTAGCTTGCAATAATTCCTTGGGCACACTGCAAGCAGGGCCTTGTGACATGACACTGACACTCTCATGCTGTTCGGGAGACATGGGCTCTTGTTTAACCTGAACCGATGAATCTGGAGCAGGGATACTGCCATGGGCTTGGAATGTAGCAGATGTGGTTACTTGGAGAGGGGCTCCAGCAGGTGATAAGCACCCATGGGAAGGAGGCAGCTCCAGAAAAGCTGGAAACAGGGGAGCAGGCAGCAGTGTGGTATCAGCAGATGTCTGTGATCTGTTGTTCCTCTGTTCTCGGGTGAGATTATAGGCTGCCTGGTCTGGGTGCTCAGAAGGTTCATATGTTTCTAAAATGGGAAACATATACACACAAATGCAAAAATGCTATATATTAAGTCATCTTTTTTCTAAGCCAATTTGTATTTTTAAGACTAGATAAGAATTTTAAGTTAATAAATATATATAAATATATTTATGCTTTCATAATTCATCAAAACAGAATCACTACCAAATTTTTCAAATTTTAAGTAACTGACCCAAAGTTACCATTAGTTATACTAAAGAAGAACTAAGATTTGAACAGAAGCCTTAAGATTCCTAACACAAAGCTACTGTGTGTTGCCAAATAGAGCAACAGTTGTGTAGTTTTGGTCATATAGTCTACACAGAAGAATTAGACAAAGACAAGAGATAAATTATATGACTGCTTCATGACTACTTTTCTTTTCCTCTATAGACAACAAAAAGCAGTAAGTTTGGGGTGGGGTACAAATTCATCAGACACACTCTGGATACCTTGCAACCCCTGCAGAATCTGTATCCTATGGGTCCTCAGTGCATTCATCTCCACAGTTATCTGAAAACAGAGTATGTGGTTACGTATACTGAAATCTATGTAAGATGATTTGTTATCAGTAAACCATTCATGGCCTGTTACCTGCTGCTTAAGCATGAGTAGCCTCTGAACTTCAACGTATGCAGTCTGCAAAGCTGCCCGGGCTTGCAGGAGGTTGTTATCCATGCATTGCAGGGATTTGCTTAGCTCTTCCTCTCTTAGGGAGATATTCAGCAGCTGGTCAACCTGAGATCGTTCTGCTGAAAGATTAAGGTCAAGCTTAATACTAGAGATTTCCCTATAATCATAGGGCTGTTCAGAAGACTGAAGACCACCAATGATTTAGGATTAACCTTTACTTTCTCAGTAAGTCAATAAAACTTAACAAATCTCATAAAATGTGTGGTCAAGACTGATGACATTAGCTGAGGCAGGAGGATTTTGAGTTTGAGGCCAGCCTGTGCTACATAGTAAGACTCTGTCTCAACAAACAAACAAACAAGAGAAAGACAGATGGTATCAAAGCTAGAAACCAAAGATGGAAATAGATGGAGTCATGCTGTCCGACCCAACCTCCAGGTCCCACATTTACCTCTCCAAGTGAGCTCTCTGTCTAGGCACATCAGCATTTCTAATTTCATCTCTCACTGTTTTCCATTATCTACCACCCACTTCACTCAGGGCTTCTGCTCAGACTGGTTGCAGGTCCAGACTACTTGTACTCTCCTTCCAAGCCATATTCTTCTTAGTCTGTCAGCTAACTTCAAATAATTTTCTTTAGTCAGGTTACTTGTTTTAGTTACTAATACTTTTTAGTTCCGTACCTATTCTGGACACGAAACATTTGTCAGATACATAGTCTGCAGATGTTTTCCCCATGTGTTACACTGTCTTTCTCTACTGACTGTTTCTTTGATAAATTCAGAGGCTTTTTAGTTTGATGTAGTCTTATTTATGAATTTTATTTTGGAGGTTTTGTTTTTGTTTTTTTGAGACACAGTCTCGCAATATAATTTAGGCTGGCCTTGAACTCACTATATAACCCAGGTTGGCCTCAAACTTGAGCCTCCCACCTCAGGCTCCTTACAGGTATGTACCACAACTAGTTTGCTTTTGGGGTCTTATCCAAAAAATCCTTGTCTATTTCAATGTTCTGATGCATTCCTCTATGTTTTCTTCTAGTAGCTTTATAATAAGAATAGTTTTCTTTATTGGAAAAGGTTTCCTGAAGACAATACAACTTTGATATTGTGTCAACAGAAACCCAAACAGACTGTTTCTCCTACTGTATACTAACAACACAGATGCTTATGATATCAGGTGTATCAAGCAAGATGTATCAAGTATGCAATCAGTTCTGCAGTGGACACCAGTGGTCTGTCCTCCAAATCATTCTGACACTATTTACTTAAAGTCAGCATCGGATTCCACAAGTTTAGGACTCTGACCACAAGACTAACCTCATATTTAGGGGCAGCTGTGTTTCTAATAGGTATAAATTAAAGTTCCTGCAACTCCTCCTTAAGTTCAGTTAATCTGCTACAATGGATGACATAAGAAAATGTCTGTATTTACTAGTTTATTATAAAGGACACAGATGAAGAGATGCGTAGTGCAAGGAATATGGAAAGCAATGTGGAGCTGCCCTCTTCAGATGTGCCAGGCTTCAGGGACCTCCATGTGCTCAGTATCTAACATCTCCAAACCCTGTCTTTTAGAGTTTTCATGGAGACTTCATTATATAGGCATGAATGATTAACTGACACCAGTGATCAATTTCATCTTTAGCTCCTCCTTACTCTGGAAGTTAAGAGGGTGAGGCTGAGGGTCCCGAGCCTCCAATTCTGCCTTAGTCTTTCAGAGCACCTGAGGATATTAAAGTTATATGCCTGTGAACAAAATGAAGACCAACTTTTTATACAATGGAGTACTACTCAGTTATAAAGAGAGACAAACTGAAGAATTTATAGGTAAATGAATGTAACTCCAGACCATACTCATAAGTGAAATAAATTAGACTCACACATGGAAACATTGTATATAGTCTCCCTAATGTGAGAAGCTGAAAGAGTAAATTAGATCCAAAATGTGCAATAGATAATGTGACATGTGATGAAACTGTTCAAAAGGAAAGAGAAACTGGAAAGGGGAAAGGGGAAAAGAAGAAAACGAAAAGCAAATACATCTATAATAGTTAAAATAGTGATACCTCTGATTTGTCTTAGTTCATTGAAAAGAAAGGTTTGTGCTAATATTGTTTGGACAATTAAATTCCTGTATCTTAAGACTCTGAGCAACTAACTTAAAGATAAAAATACATAATATATTAATACTGTTACTCTCCTATTGTTTTGAAATTTTATTTTTCCCTTTAAAATTTTTTAAAAAGATCAAAAATATATTTCACAATATATGCCACATTTCACTAATTTAAAAAGCTGTATTATGTATATTTATCATTGTTATGTTTGTCACTAACTCAGTACACCGAGATCTCCTCCCTGAACACCAGATTCACACACACAACTATTAATTATAATACCCTTAGCAAATGTCTCAAAAGTCTACTTGGTCAAAGGATCTAAAAGGGAACTCAATCTTGCTCCACCCTCATTCTGCTCCCATCTGGAGTCTTCTGGTATCATTATTTACTGGGTTGCCTGAGTCAGAAACTAGGGCTGTCCATGAACTCTCCCTGATCTATCCTATCCACTCACTCAACATTCACCCATCACTTCCTTCAAGGAAAGCAAGAGTCACTGAACTATCAATGGGGGAACAATGATAATACAATGTTTCTCTTTCATTCACATCAGCAAAGCAACCAAGATGCTAAAAAACAAGAAATGACTACAAATGACCAAGAGACACAATGTTTTTAATAAACCAACTGTTTCTTTTCATCCCAAGGAAAAGGCCCAGTGAGACTTCTGGTTCATACTAAGATACACAGCCTTAGCTTCCAGGTCATATGTCCTTTCTAGCTGTAAATGGGTGAAGGAGGGAATCAAACTTTACTCTTTAGCAAGATAATATTGTCTAATAAATAAATGGATGACTGGTGTTTTGATGACCACAAGCTGTTCTGCATAAAACTGTAAAACAGTTGAAGTGCTAAAAGAACAATTTTCTGCCAGAATATTCTGTACCATACCTTTCTTTCCTTTAATTTTTCTTCTTTTATTTTTTCTCTCAAGACTTGGAAGTTCAGGAGAAGATCCATCCTGAGAAAATGAAGAAATTTTAATAATATTAAGTATTAAAGGTCACTATCTAAGAGTTTTCACAACAATGAATTCTAAGATAGTCAAACATTGTCCTTCACTACTACCACCATCTCTTAACAAAATAATAGGAGTCTTACACACAACTCAAATACTAGCTAAAAGGATGTATTAAACACAGACACACACACACACACACACACACACACACACACAAACATACAAAATCTAAAATCAAATGTCCCGAAAGTCAATGAGACTTAGGCAAAGCATTCCATAGATGAGAACTGATAGTTCATTAACATATACAGAATTTATCTTGGTACAGTCTCTACTTTGTGTTTGGTTTTTCAGAGTCTCATTAGGTAGTCCAGGGTGGCTTTGAACTTGTATGTATCCCTGACAGGCAAATGAACTTGCAATTCTCACCATATCTGGCTTGTTTCTATTTTGAATTTCACCAAGAAAATCTTTACAACAAGCTAAACCATCTATGAGGCAAATCTCAAGATAGTAACTTTGTTGAAAGATAATGTCAAGCTTCAAGTGTATTTCAAATCATCTAATAATATTTCCTGTAGAGGGTCTAGCTGTTTTGTTTTTGTTTTTAAAGACTGGATCTCATTATGAAGCCCAGGCTGGCCTCAAACTCAGAGATTTTCCCACTTCTGCCTCCCTCATGCTGGGATTACAGGTGTGCACCATCATGCCTGGCCACATACTGTCTAGTTGAAAGGAACAGAGTTGAAATTTGAAATGAGTCTAAAACCCACTACACTAACTATTGTTTATGTCATTTTATTTTTAAAATTTTTTGTTTTTGTTTTTGTTTTCTAGTACTGAGGATTTGGAGTTGGGGAACTAGATTCTTCACACTAAGCTATATCCACAACTTTTTTCAAATTTTGAGACAGGGTCTCACTAAACTGCCTAGGCTTGGTTCTTACTTCAGCCTCCCAGAGTGCTGAGATTACAGGAACACACCACAACAGCCACATACTGCTTTGCTTTAATAGGCTCATTTTTTCACAGGGCCAAATTCCAGCCTGTATCACTTCCAGCAACTTGCTTTTTAGAGAGAAATCCTGAGAGGGTTAAGCAATTAGTGTGACAAGAATGCCAAAAAAGCAAAATTGGTATCAATGAAGAAAAAGACTTAGGGCCACTCTGGGCAACTGAAGGACAAAAGATAGACTTATAAAGACGATAGACAGATAGCTAAGATAGTTGAGAGAGAGAGAGAGAGAGAGACAGACAGACAGACAGACAGACAGACAAGGCCAAGTATGGTAGTATATGCCTATAATCCTAGCTACTTAGGAGGCTGAAGTGGAGAATCACAAACTCAAGCTCTGCTTGGACAACTTAGTTAAGACCCTGTCTCAGAATAAAATAAAAAAGGGCTGGGCAAACTAGGAATGTAACGCAGTGGTATAACACCTGCCTGATAAGTACAAGGCCCTGAGTTCGATTTCTGGTACCAAAAAAGAAAAATGGGGTAGGGTGGGGATGTAGGTCAGTGCTTCCTTGGTTCAAACACCAGGACCACAAAAAATGAAACAAAGTAAAGATGAGATTAATTGGTGTTGCATTGTAATCCCAGCTCCTGGTACTTGGGAGACCAAGACAGGAAGACTGCAAGTTCAGGGCCAGGTTGGGCAACTTAGTAGGTCCCTATCTCCAAATAAAATAAAAATGGCCGGGGGGCTGGTGGTAGCTCAGTGGCACAGTGCTCTCCTAGATTCACTAGGCCCTGGTTCAATCCCCAGTACTGCTGAAAAAAGAGAGAGAGAGAGAGACCAAAATTTTTTCTATATTATGCATATATATATATATGTACTTTAATAGTACTAAACCACTCTAATATTAAACCTCACAGTCTTGAATACAACAATTATAGAAGCCCTACAAATCCAACAGTAGAATGCCTTTCCTGAGAAGCAGTACAGAGTGCATCTATGAAAACAGATTAAGTTACAGCTGAAGTTAAAACTTATCCTTGGTCAAGTGATATAATCATTGGGTTGGAGACTGGTTTTAGACATGACTTCATATTTTCCTGGTACTGTACATTCATATTACATTACATCTAATTTAGCGGAACTACTCAATAAAAGAAACCAGTAGGATGAAAGAACCTCACAACTCTATTCCAGAGTAGAGAGAACCATAATCCTAACTAGGGGGAAAAAATCAAACAGTTAAGCCTTTATTATAAACAATTCACTACATAAGATGTTCTATTAAAAAAAAAAAAAAAAACAGAAAAATCATACTCACTCCAGTGGCTCTTCGCTTCTTTCTAATACTCTGGCCATCATTTTGCTCAGCACCAGAGGTACAGCTACTGTCTGTAGCTGCATCTGCTAAGCTGGAGATTGCAAGGACTGAGGACACATTTGATGATAGACAGCTTCCTTCTCCAGTGCTCTCCTGGGCATTGTGAGTCTTGGATGGCGATGGAGAACACTCTTGGCTATTCACATCTTTTGCTGAATGCATCAAAGGTATCATATGATCAGACAGCAATTGTGTACTATGTCGCCTTTGGATAGCAAAGTTTTCAGCTCTTTCATGTGTTCTGAGGGAGGCGGCCAGAGGTGTTGCTTCCTGTTTAAGGCACAGTGTTGTTTTCTGACTCTGTGCAATACTCAGTGAGTTACTAGGTGAAACAATCTGCTGGGGCTCATTTTCTTTGCCAGTATCTTCTTCACTGAAGAAGCTATACACAGGAGCCCTGTCCATGATCACACTGCTCTCAGAAAGACTTCGCTTTCTGGCCAACCCAGAGGATGAAGAAATGGAAACAGCTTCCCACTGGAACCCTTCAAGACTAGACAGATCAGGCTCCTCATCCAAATCCAAGACCTCTTGTTCATTCTGAACCAGAGGTACCATTTCTATGCCAAACCTTAATAAAAGAAAAAAAAGACAAAAATTAGCCCTGGTCAGGGGAGAGGTACTACTGAATGTGTCAGGCTCTGCTAAGCACAAAAGCGAACGAGATGCTTTCTGCCTTAAAGCACTTCAGTTTGATAGGCAAGTGATACAGACACAAAGTAAACATATTATTATAAATCATAAAATGCCACAAGTCCTAAATTAGAGACTTGATTACAGCTATGAGAATACAAATGGGATAAAAATTGAGGTTTTTTTCAAATGAAGCTAAGAATTTACAATAAATATATCAGTTTTAAAAGCAAATCAAAGCAAACAAAAACTTTTTGAAGTAAATATTCACAAGTGCCAGGGACAGTGCTAAGGCTGAGTAATTAATCTCAAATACTACCCACAAAGTCTGGAAAAGTTTCAAAAAGGAAATAAAATAAATTCATTATTTCAATGAGGACGAAAATGGCCCTAAACATGGATAACTGTATAACACTGCAAAATTATTCCAAGTAGTAAACCTATCATGCACATTGCTTTATCATCCAAAAAAAGTCTAATATTTGACTTAAAATGAATAGCCAAAATATCACAAATCTTGAAGAGAAAGCTTTTGTGATCCTAAGTATAATGCCCAGAGTACATATAGAAAAGTAACTACCCATAGGTTCTAAGCAGAAGGTATTAATAGTTATACCTAAAATATTAAAACAGTTGTACTGTAACATTACGATCTAAACAAAGATACAGATTTCTGGACATACATTTCCATGCTGTTACTTTCTAGTCTCTTTAAATTAGAGTGATAAGCCTGTAATTCAGCACTTAAGAGGCTGAGGTAAGAGGATTGCTGCAAGTTCGAGGCCAGCCTAGACTACAAAGTGAGTTTAAGGCCAGCCTGAACTGCATAGCAAGACTCTGTCTCAAAAAACAAGAAAAATAAATAAATAAATACATAAGAATGATGACTTTTTTCCCCTGTGCCCCTCTAGTTTCTCAGAAGAAAGTATATTTCCATTTTAACTGCATTTTCTGCTAGGAAAGACTGAACTCTACTGGTCACACAGCACTACTCAGTATCTGACAGTTAATTAAATCAGACATTTACAATGGGTATTTTTGGCAAATATTTAAGTGAAATAAGTAGAATTCTCTTCACCAAGGTCAAGGGGTAACTTTGAATGAAACTTTGAAAACAAGAAAGACAGATACTGAAAAGAGGCACACACCTGGGTAAGCCTTTGCCCAGCTCTTGCTTTTTCCTGGTTACTTGCTGAATGACCTGTTCCCAGTTGACGTTTCTCCGAGACGCATTTAGAATCTGTCGTAGGGTTGGCTTGAGCCCAGATTCTTTGTCTGTTTCGCTCTTTCGATGACCACTAATATTGCGAATGCGGCGAGCACTATTGAGGTTTGGCTCAGGAAGGTGTGCTCCAGTTTTGCTCTTTAAACTAATGTGCCGGGTTAGATCTCTTTGGAGTGAGGCAGGAAAGCCAAGCTTGCTTAGTTCAGGCAGGAGAGAACTGGAAGGCTGACTGATATCACTTTTGTGAAGTTCCCCTTCCAAGCTAGTACTCTCAAAGGCTTCTGTTTCATAAGATATGTGAGATTTAACAGGGTTATCACCCTGGCCATCCTCCAGAGAAGTTTTCAAATCTAGTAATAAATCAGAGTGTGGATTGGCTGCAGGTGGCATTTGTAACTCAGACTCTTTCTCAGGAACTGTGGAATTACATGAGGTGGAGGAAAGTTTTCTAGATACTTTCAGGATCTGGTCATCCCCTTCTTTCTCATCAACAGTATGAGTGCTACAGGATAAAACTTCTGTAGTTACAGAACCCGCGGTTCCGACTTTTGTTCTATGCTTTTCTGTGTCAGATGTTTCTCCATCACTTTCATCTGCTAATGCTTGTACTTGAAACTCAATCTTCAAAGATCCTTTTTCAGACTCTTCTACATTCCTACTTGCTTTTGAGTAGATCCTGGTCCTTTTAGAATTGCTAAGAGGTGGATCTTCCAATGACTCATGACACTGTAACACTTCTTTGGCTTTTTGTACTGTATCACTTAAATTAACATCAGATTCTTTTGGAGTGTCAGATGCAGTCTTATTTGCTTTTAAAACATCAGAACATGAACTATGCAATTTGGACATGGAAGAAAAACCTTGGTTATCTTCTAAAGTGGATTTGTTCAAAGGATTTGAGTTTTCTGCAGCAAAAGAATTTGTTTTGGTGTTTTTTGAGGGAGTCTTTGAATCTTGTTTTTGAGAAACAGATTTAGTGGCCGGAAGTGGAAGAAGTGGGGATTTCAATGAGAGTATCTTATTTGAGTTATGTCGTTGTTTAGGGTTATCTGTAACGGGACAATCTCTCACCACCTCACAGGAAGCAGGGCAGTCAGGAGGGGCTTTGTGATTAAGAGATCCATTATGTATTTCTTTTTGGGGTTTTAGTGTTGGGGAATTATTAGTTTCATCAATTAGAGGCGCTTGTATTCCTGCAGTTATCAAGCTAAAATCAAAGAGAGGCTTATCTGTTGTTTCTGATTTATTGCCAGTGACTTCTTTCAATCCAGACTGTGAATCCAGAGTCTTTTGGGAAGGATATGGAGTCCAGCGATGGAGCTTCTCCCTTGGTATGCTGCTATTCTTTCCACCAGTTTTGGTAGCTGCACTATCTGTCTGTTTAGTTGTCTGGCTTTCTGGTTGCTCAAAATTGAAATCATGTAAATCTTCTGAAGGAAATCTATCACTGGTAAAGTCTTCAGAAGGACTTCCATATGCTGCAACTGTACCAACTTTGTCATTATCTTGCCGTTGCCAATTATATCTCTCTTGATTGTATTTGCTTGACATATTAGACTTCTTGTTCCATGGTATATTCATGTCTTCCATCTGATAGTTAGAATTTCTGTTTCTGCCTAGTTGAAATTTGTCTCCGGGGCCATTGTAATTCCAACTATTTATATTACGTCCATTGGACTTCCAGTTTCCGTTACTGTTGTTCACATGCCAACTGGAAAAACCACCTGTTCCTTCAGAATGCCAACTGGAATTCCTTCCTGGACCATTATAATTCCAATCCGCCATCCCATTATTTGGATGCCAACCTCCTCCAGAATTACTATGGTTATGAAACCAAGTTGAGGATCCTCTTGTAACCCCATTATGCCACCCAGTACATCCTCTTGGCCCATTACTATTCCTCAAAGAATGTGAAAAGCTATTTTTTCTAGTACTAGTAAAGCCATCCTTTTCCCATTTCCAATCCCACTGTGGAGGTCCACGATGATGCCTTGCAGATTGACTATAATTCTCTCTGTCTTGGTAAGAGATTCGGTCTTCTCGTCTCCACTGTGGTTGTCTGCCATCTGAGTTTATTTCTTGGCTGCTATTAGAAGGTTTGTCTTGTCTGGAAGAAAAACAATTTTTTTTCATTATGGATTTGAAAAAATTCTTATGCCTCCTGTAAAGGCATAACTCACCAAACTTGTCCTCCACCCTTCGTCCCTAAGCCTTATTGTAACAGAATCTATTTTTACTATAATGATGATTGCTTTCATATCTTTAAAGATAATGATTAAATTTATATTCCCCACTAACTTAAAATTAAACAATATATTATTTTCATTATCACCCTAAGAACATTAAGAATCTGACACATTTGCACCATTTTTTCTTTGAGGATTTTTCTGTTTTTCATGGCTCATGTTCTGGAATTTGTTTTCCTATTATTTTTATATTATGCAACTTTTCCAAATAAGAAAAGTATATTTCATAGTTATGATTAGTTATTATTAACACAATTTTATGTTCATTCAGCGACCTTTAATATATGATTTATTCAGTTGAAAGCTTTGAATAATCTGGTTTCTCATTTTTGAATAGTAAATTTACATTATACATGGTTACTTTCATTAATAAAAACATTATTGAGCACTCATTCAATTATTGTTAGCGGCATAAGAAAACTTTTGGGCATAGTTCCTGTCCATGATGGCCTTAGAATCTAGCTGAGGAAATAAGGTCACAAACAGGAGTAAAGTAGCACATGCCAATAAGTAGTACCTATAATAAGTGTTATAAGGAGCCCCATGAACTAGAGGTTTTTTTAAAGAAGCTTCAGCTGCTTGAACTATTCAAGTTCGATACAGTTCACAGAGGCAGGAATTAAAGTAAACATCACAGCAACAGGAATAAAATTTTTCCTTTATAAACTATCTATGGTTTGCCCAAAACAGTGCTTTGCATATGGGAGGTGCTCAAAACCTTGAATGATACTAGTGAAAAGTGACAGAATATCTACTATCAGGTATTTAAAGCAAGCTAGTATTTTACATAGGTATATCACATAATTTTTAGTTTTGAGGCAAATAATACTATTTTTAATATTTTTACATAAGGAAACTAAACATTATCGAGATCAAGTAACCTGTCTAGAGTACGACAAAGTGGTAGAGCAGAAATTGAGCCTTGGCAATCTGACTCAAATTTATACTTCTAACCACAAGGACTTTATACAGTGAAAAATCCCAAAACAAAGGTTTCCACAGTTAGGTTTCTCTAAACTTGACCTAAATCTTAAACTCCATATTTACTTTAATTGGCCTGAGAAACTTGTAATACCTATGTAATAATTCTGGACACAAATTGGGATTTCTTTTTTACAAAATAGGCTTAAAAGTTAAAAATAACTTTTTCAAATATCTACTTACTTTGTAAATTAAAACTATATCTCAACAGGAGACCTTAAGTCCCCAAAGAACAAGTGGTATTATACACACAAACAGGTTTTTAGGGGTGGTCATCATCATTAACCAAACTGCTTTTTCCTTTCATTTCTAAGCAGTGGGTAATTTTTAACACCTAGGAGAATGACAAATCCAGCCAAACTGAGTGAAGGGAATGTGATCAGAAATGGGGGAAGAACTGAGTAATAAATCACAAAGCAGAATTCCTAGGTCACCATGAACTGACTAGATTGAGGGGATAACAGCACTCAGTTAAACCGCAGCCTAAAAAAACAATCTAAGTTAAAGTCTCATGAGGAAGCCAGGTACAGTGATGCACACTTGTCATCCCAGTTACTTGGAAGCCTGAAGCAGGAGGATAAAACATTTGAGGCAAGCCTGGTCAACATAGCAAGACCCCGCGAAATTTAAAAATAGGACGGGATATATCTCAGTGGCACTGTGCTTATCTAGCCTGCACAATGTCCTGGTTTCAATCCCCAGTACTACAGGAGAACTTAAAAACTCATGAAGGAAAGAAGAAATTTTTAAAAAATCATGAAGAGGGCCAGGGATATAGCTCAGTGGCACAAGTGCCTGTCTGGCAGGCATGAGGTTGTAAGTTAGATGCCTGGTACCAAAAAAAAAAAAAAAAAAAAAAGAGGGGGAGGGATAAAACAACATCACAAAAACAAAGAAATAAGATTTTATACATAGGTCATCACAGAAGCATATAAAAAGACTCAACAGTAACAGTGTGATACCAATGTCTAATTTGCTAAAATGCTTCTTTCTTTGACTTAGTGTTTAATCATTTATACATTTAAACTAATAATGGCACGTGTATTTAAGCAGTTAGTCTCCAAATTCCTAAAACAGAAGAGTCAACTCTAGCTTTACTAAAATACAAATGTCATTTGAAGGACTCAGCAACTGAAGAATTCAAGAACCATGTCACTAATGACATTTTAAAACTAAGAAAGTCTCCTTCAAAACTTGTTCAAAAAACTTCTAATATATAGTTCTCTCCCATTCACTCATATCTGAAATTTTCTACCTTATTAGTTAAAACTTTTTTAGGATACAGAATCAGTAAGACATGATGCCTAACACTTGCACAGATAAATGTAGGTAAATAATTATTCAGTATAAGCCACAAAAAGTATTGTTCAAATGACTCTGACACTGTCAAATTTAAAATAAATTTATTCAATAAATATTTTAGAAAGGCACTTAGTGTAAACCAAGCACTGTTATAGTCACTGGGGATTCAAAGACAAAGAGAAAAATCAAATTTTCCAGAGGCATCATATTAATTTACAGCAGGTAAGTATTATAATTTATTCAATGGTGCTTATACTCTTAATAGTGTTCCACTATAAAATTTGAATACCAATAAGAAGGGTAGAAACATCATTACTAACATGCAAAAATTTCAGGCATGTAGCTAAGTGCTAGCTTATGTCAGGACACTACTGGGCTTTTTTTACAGCTAATAGTACAGTAATTCAAGAAAGCATTTTCTTGTCCTTTACTCAGAAGACTGCAACCTCAGGGTAAACTTTTAACTAAGATAAGTGTAAATGCTATAGACTGAAAGGTACAAAAATGTATTCTTGACTATGTTCCGTTACAAACAGGATTTTAAAAAGTCATTACTTACCGACTTTGTTCTTTCCTTTGTTTTATTAGCTGAACAAGCTCCTTGTCAAAATACTCTTCTTCCTCTTCTTCTCCCTTTCCATCTTCTTCTCTTTCCTGGGCATCAACATTATCTTTGTGCAACTGGCCAGAAATGTGCTTTGCATATGCAGAGAGACCCACTATTGTGACTCCACACACACGGCAATCATGACTACTGTCCCTAGGGAGAGAGGGAGATGAGGGACATTCAATTCTCCCTACTGGCATGGCACACTCACGAGATATGTTAGGTTTCCTCTGAAAGACACTGAACAATTGGGCACAGTAGAAAATTAGTGTTCATCAATTTTAATGCTCCTTTCATCACTTTTAATAGATTTGTTCGTAAGTTATTTTTGAAATGAATTTTATATTCTTTTCCAGCAATCAAGAGGCAATACACTTCAGATTAATGTGCTTTAGGAGGAGAGATCTTCTTGAATTGCTGTACTTAAGATCTTGCCAGAGGAAATGTGGTGAAAGGGGAGGCAGGGCAGGGGGCTCAGAGCAAACACAAATTGCCCTGGAGCACACCCATGGTGCCAGCTGCACTCAGAGAGCCTGGCGACAGCGCTTGGATTTAACCTCCTACTCTGGAGAGTTTGTCCAGTCAAAATTAAGGGGTGGAGAAATGAGTAGGTGGCGCAACCAATCCCAACAGGTAGCTAAATCTGAACAGCTCGCACTCTGCCTGGAATGTAGAGATTCTGATAGGAGTCGTCCTCAGCAGCTTTTTTTGATCTGAATGATACATGT
The DNA here is from genome assembly GCA_004027295.1 of Dolichotis patagonum. Classification (NCBI taxonomy): domain Eukaryota; kingdom Metazoa; phylum Chordata; class Mammalia; order Rodentia; family Caviidae; genus Dolichotis; species Dolichotis patagonum. The sequence continues at coordinate 59,588 of PVJX010006789.1, forward strand.
GACCTATGCTCTGCTTCAGAAGGGCTTATTTTAAAGGGAATGGAAAGCATTTCAGTTGTGGGTCGTTAACAGCTGTGTTAGGCAAATGTTTTTTCTCAAGTTTCACAAAACACTACAGTTCAGAGAGAAACAAACAGGTTTTTATTTAAACTATACAGATTAATTTTTTTTTCATTTGCTTGACACACTTAATGGTGAAATTCATACTTGACCAGTCTTAAGAAGCTAAAGTCTTGCAATCTACTTCAGGTCTGTAAGAGATCAACTATTTTGCCGCTCTCTGGTATGAAATCCCTTGATGGGTCAGCTGTCTATGTAGTCACTGATGAGAAACATCTGAATGCCATAGCAACAGGGTGGTAGTATCCATTCAATAATCCAAACTGGCTTGATCCCATATCATGTGCCTTGAGTTTATATTAGTTATATTTTTGTACTTCCTATATCAATCTATTAAAAAAAAACCATAAAAACACATGCTGTCTTTGACCAGACAGAAACACACTCACAAACACCCCTCACCGCCTTTTTATATGCACCTACAAGAACATGGGCAGAATTTATATTGATTAAACCAAAAGAGACTCGAAACTGAGCATTTCATTTACTAGAAGACAATTTCTATTAAATGTTCATTTAAAACCAAAAACCACCTTAGTAAGCAACTCCTATATGTGAGGCACCAAGATCACCCAGGATGGCAAAGTATAAACATTTGAACAATTCCCAGTAAGTTTACAATAATTTTTTTTTGAGACAAAGTCTCACTATGTAGTTCAGGCTGGCCTTGAACTCACTACGGAGCCCAGACTGGCCTCCAACTCACAATGATCCTCCTGCCTTCACCTCCTGAGTGCTGTGATTACAGGCATGTGCCACCACGGCCAACTAAAAGAACAATACTTAAGGGGTGCAGCTCAGTAGTAGGGTACTTGCCTAACATAAGATCCTCAGCACAACAAAAAACAAAAAATATCACACACAAATACAATAATGTTTTTTACTGTGTAAGCATCACAGAGAAGAGAAATATGGAGAAATGTTACAAGTTTTCACCTTTTTTGGGGACTCTGTAAGTCAAATTCAAATGTTGGTATTTTAAAGATTCATTTTAGGGAACTGTGACCAGTTTCCCTAAAAAAAAAAAAAAAAAAAATCAATACCTGATTACTCTGAATATCAAGATTCGAAGGAATTAGGATCTTGATATTCAGAGTAATCAGGTATTGATTACTCTGTGGTACTTCAATACATTATTTTTACTCAGAGTTTTCAACTGTACTTAACTACACATATATACCTGAAAAATAATCTTCAACTTTTCCCAGCTTTCCAAGGGTAGTAAATAAATTGATGGTAGTTTATCCTAAGTGAACATTAACTTGCAGTAGAAAACATGCTGTTTCTCACAGCAACACAGTTAAATATATAAATTGATCCACAATAGGCAGCATATCTAATTTACACTACAATAGGAATTCAAATCAACTTAATTTTCCAGTTAGAAAATGTTTTTGTCTTTAAACTCCTTAAAATCATGTTTTTTACTTAAGAACTCATATAATGCCAAACTCTATTATTACAGTAGTATTAGTAACATCATTCTGCTGGGAACTCTAGTACAATCCCTAAAAGACTCTTGAATAAAATTTCTGATTTTATCTTTATTTCTAAAATGCATGGTGTGTATCTATAATCCCAGCACTCGGAAGGCTATGAGGCAGGAGAGCTACTCCAAACTCCAGGACACCTGGGCTACATACTGAGTTCAAGGCCAGCTTGAACTACACAGTGAGACCCTGTATCAAAAGGGGGGGGGGATTTTCTTCTGTTCCAATCACCAAGATCTTTCTCACTCTAAAAGACTGCTGAAGATGGTGGCACATGCCTATAACCCCAGCAATCAAAAGCTGAGATGGTAGGGTCACTTCAAGTTCAAAGCCAGCATGGGCTATATATTATAATGAGATTAACACCAGCCTGAACTGCATAGCAAGGGCCTATCTCAAAACAATCACAAATAAACCAATAAAAATGGAATAGAGGTGGAACTATAATTCAGTGGTACAGAGCTTGATTAGCATGCATGAGAATATAGATTCAATCCTGAGTTACACACACAAACAAAAAAAAGACATCTGGAAGGTCATAGCGACCCTTTAAAATGTTAAGAAATATAGTATGAAATAGGCAGATTTTAATTTCAACCATGTAACCTCTCTTCTATGTACAATAGGCAATCATGCTTCCATACATATATGGGAAGCCATATGTTTTCAAAAGTTAATAGTAAACTAAATATTTATTGATGTCACTTATCAAATCTTTTATTAATAACCAGTTTAAATATCCTATGTAAGTGCATAAAATGATTAAAGAAAAATGTGCTGCTTTCACTTCTTACCAAGTAAGGTAATAATTTTCCTCAGGGTGCCTGAATGGCCCAAATTAGCTTCATCCTGCTACCACACAATTTCCTCTCATGTGTAAAAGGCAGTCTTAGATATTCTCTGCATAAGCTTTTCTTTATTAAGCTTGTTCTCACTACACCATAACAGCTGCATGATAAATAAAGGTTTGAGTCTCTTTAACTGCATCTATCTGGAGAAACTACTTAGAGACCACACATCTGAACAAATGTATTAGGAAAAAATAAGGAAGTGTTACAGATGTTCATAATTGTGAATCAAAGAGGGTCAGTTACTTACTTTTCAGTCAGGTTTGCATTCAAAGCTTAAAAAATAGGTACTTTACAATTCCTTACCAAATTACAACCAGAAATTATAGATACAACTATAAACAGAAAGTCTTAACATCTGAAAGTCCATAATTAAACATGATTTCCAAAAGAAATAATCACAAACTGAGGAGAACAGGAAAAAGGAATGACTGGATGATTCTTTGTCCCTACGGTACTGTTCAAAACCAGTATATAATTTTGTATGTTTATTTTTTAAATACAATTTTTTCAGATTATTTTCTTGCTATATATGCTATCTCTCATCTCTACTTTTACAGTATTTCTTATTTTTGATGATACTGATGATTGAACCTAGAGCCTTCACAATGAACTTCAACTCCATCTTTTGCTTTACTTTTAATGTTGACACAGGGACTTACTAAGTCATTAAGTTGCCCAGGATGGGCTCAAACTCATGATCCTTCTACCTCAGCTTCCTAAAGTGCTGAGATTACAGGTGTGAGCCACCATGTCTAGCTTCCCTTAAAATTTTTTATAGGCCAGAAAAATCATATAAAACTTGTTAGGGCTGGGGATATAGCTCAGTGGCACAGTGCCTGACAAGTACAAGGTCCTGGGTTTGATTCCCAGTAACAAAAAAAAAAAAAAAATTAAAACAAAACAACAAAAAAAACTTGTTAACACTGTGTCTAACATATGAAAGAATTAATAATAAAATGCTCTCCTCCAAACAAAATAAATTAGAGCTGACATCTATATTAGCAGCTCAAATACCTTTAATTTTCTATATCCAACTGTAAATATATAGGAAAAAGTCAGGGTAGGATGTAGTCTAAACTCTTGACTCTCCTCTAAGAATTTAGCTCAGCAGCACAGTACCTGCCTGGCAAGGACAAGGTGTGGTGGCACAACATACAATCCCAGCAATGTGGAGGCTGAGACAGAAGGATTACCTTACCATGAGTCCAAGGCCATCCTGGGCCACAAAGGTGTGAATTCAAGGACAGTTTAAACTACATAGTGAGACACTGTCTCAAAACAAACAAACAAACAAACAAACAAAAATGCCAAAGACCTATGGTGATATCCTGGTCAAAATTTTTTAACTACTACTCATGGAATAAAACATAATTTGTATTTCTTAATTTCCCAATGCCTCTCTGTTTATCCGATCTCTAAACTTCAAATTTACAGAAGTTAGAAATATTAAAAAAGAAAAAAAGAAGCTATTGAAAGAGAGACAGAAAATACAAATATGCTACATTTACTTTTTAAAGCTACTTAGATTTTCTTCCCTTAAACATTTCAATCTTCAAAAGAGTATCCTCAAGTACACTTAAGGTCTGTAATTAGATTTTTTTTTGTAATTAGGTTTTGTCTATACTAATGAGAGTGAGTACAAAGCAGTCTGAATTTCTCACACTATTTCAGCAACATACAGGTTTATGGTATCCAATAATCTGTAATATTTTTAAAGCAAAAATATGAGATATCCTAGTTGTAAGGCTGTTGTGCAGAAATGAGACAGCTTACTAATCAGAAAGTTAGGTCATCTCAACTCACCTTTATTATAACCTACTTTTCAGGCCTGCTTGAATTCTATACATGTGGGATGAACAAAGGTATCGGGATTGATCACTTTTGAATGCCAAAAATTTACTAGTTATTAATTCTAAATGACTGTTCTATGTCGTAAGACAACATTCATTACAATGGGTTACTACAAAATAAACTGACAAGGACAATCAGTTTGTACCCCCCATTCACAAATTTATGGAAGACAGCTGTTCCCATACCTGCCCTTCAGGTTCTCAAGTTCCCTGTGATGCAACATGCTCCGCATGTGTTCGTCCATCTCCTTCAAAATTAAAGAAAGCAGATTAAACTAAAGGGGATTGCTTTAAGGGGGATAAAAGTTAAACTCCTCTGTTCCTATCCAATCAATAATTGGGAATCAAATTCCCTTTGCTTTTTTGTGATCACTCTTCTCAATTCAATACTGACATCAATTTTTATTAAATAATTCTTTGGTTGTATTTTTTACATATTTCATTTTTATTGTTGTTTTTTTAGATAGGGTTTTTTTGAGACAAGGTTTCACAATAGAGTCCAGACTGGTCTTGAACTCATAGCAATCCTCCTGCCTCAGCCTGCCAAGTGCTGGCATTACAGAAGTGCTCTACTGTACCCAGCCATATTTTATTTTTAAATAAAAGGAATTCTTAGGCATATCTAAGTGGCTTTCCAAAATGGTTAGAAAGTTACCTTTAGGAGACAAAACAAGAATAAACTATATAAGTTAAATTCTATCCTGTTATACAGAATTTACCAGTTTATTTTTAAAAACCTCTCAGTCAGCACAGTACCCAAGTCTGTAATCCCAGCTACTTGAAGACTTTCCTATGAAAACTGTACAAGGTCAAGGCCAGGTTGGGCAGCTTAGCAGGTCTCCATCTCAAATAAAATATCAAATATAAAGGGCTAAGTACATAGCTGAGCATGGCACTTGCCTCATTTAGGGCCTGGTTCAATCCCCAGTAATGGAAAAGGGGGAAAGTGTGACACCTCTCAAATCACTTTTTAGCTATTTTGCTAGTTGGGTTGGTTGTTTATTTTTGGAGACAGGGTCTTGCTTTGTAATGCAAAAAATCACTGTGTAGCCTGAACTGGTCTCAAATTCCCAGTGATCCCCCTGCCTCAGCCTTCCCTGCCTCAGCCTTCAAGTGCTGGGATTATAGACATGTACCACCACACCTGGAGCTATTTTGCTACTTTTATCCCCACATTCTTTCCCTACTTACAAATCAAGAGTTTCTCAAAAGTAAGCCACAGCTCTTACTTATGGCTTGACTGAACCTGGCATGCAGTTGTCAATAAATATTTGTTGAATGAATAAAGATGACTACAGCCATTCTAGATATAAGTTACAAATATAACAAAGTCTCTTTATAAAAGATCTGGAAGTTGTTAAAAAATACTTTCAGGGCCCGTTGATATAGCTCAGCGACATAGCACCTGACCAGCAAGCGTGAGGTGATAAGTTTGATCCTTGATACCAAAAATAAATAAATAAATAATATTTTCAGCTTGGCATGATTGGTGTATACCATTCTGGGAGGCTGAGCCAAGAGAATTCCAAGTTTGAGTACAGCCCAGGCCACTTAGTGATTATTAAGACTCTGTCTCAAAGAAGGACTTGTAGCCCATTGTGAAAGCCCTGGGTTTGATCCCCAGTACCACAAAACAAAAACAAAAGCAAAACCTTGCACACAGCAGCTCATTCATTGCTTTCTCTTACTGCCCACTTCCCCTCTTCCTTTAATTGGTTTGTCTGGGTCTAATGAAAAGTTTGAACAGTTACTAAGTCCCCCAACTCCACTCTGCCACCTTACCCTTAATAAGAAATAAAATCTGTGAAAAAGATGTTACTTAAAAATAGATGGGCATGCACACCACACACACACACACACACACACACACACTCAAAATACAATGATCTGTAAATATCTACCACCCTGCCAAAGTATATACAGCCAGCATCTCCTACAGCAGTGGTAGAGCACTTATGGCACATGGACCACAGAGTGGACTATTTGTGTCGCTGAAAGCTCTAAAAGGTTCACCATCACTGCCCTAGAGAATAGCTATTTACATAACTACTACTAAAGGTTCCAGCTCTCTGGGAGGTAAAGACAAGAGGGTCGCAAGCTCAAACCCACCCTAGGCACTTTATCAACTTAAGGAAACACTGTCTCAAAAAACCTGGCCACATGCTGGGTGTGGTGATGCACATCTGAAATCCCAGTACTGGGGAGGCTGAGGCAGGAGGATCACTGAAAGTTCAAGGCAGAGTTCAAGGCCAGCCTAAACTACATAGTGAGACCTTGCCTCAAAAAAAAAAAAAAAAAAAAAAAATCGATCAATCCACACATACATGCATATGTACATACTGGCCAAGTGTGTTGGTGCATGCCTGTAATCCCAGCACTTGGAAGTCTGAAGCAGGAGGACTGCCATGAGTTTGAGAGCAGTCTAGCCTACATAGTGAGTTCAAGATCAGCAACTACACAGCAACATTCTGTCTCAACTCCTTCCAAACAGACAGACAGGTGCATGTAGCTCAGTGCAAAGGTACCTGCCTGCCAAGTGCAGGTCATGAGTGCGATCCCTGATACAAAAAAAAAAAAAAACCCACATGATACTAGCACTAAAACAGACCACGTATCAATGGAACAGAACAGAAGATGCAGAGGGGAAGGGGATATAGCTTAGCACAGCACCTGCCTGGCAAGCCCGGGGCCCCTGAGTTCAATTCCCAATACCAAAAAATTAAAAAGGAATAGAAGATGCAGAAACAAGTCTAGGTACATTTAGCTATCTGATCTTTAACAAAGGGGCCAAAAACATATGCTGGAGAAAAGATAGCCTCTTGAATAAATGATGCAGAGAAAAACTGGCTAAACACATGCAGGCTGAATATAGAACCATATTTTTTACATATACCAAACTAAAATCAAAACAGATCAAAGATCTAAACATTAAAACAGAAACATTTGCCAGGCATGGTGGCAAACACCTGTAAACCCAGCACTCAGAAAGCTGAGACAGGAGGATCATCATGAGTTTGAGGCCAACCTGGGCTATAGAGTGAGTTCATGTCAGCCTGAATTACATAGTAAGCCCTGTGTCAAAAAAAAAAAAAAAAAAAAAAAAAGACACACAATGTGCTTTTCCCATGAGCCAGCAGTAACTGCTGGTCAGGAGGAGAAACAGGAAATGCTTTTCTTATGATCCAGCTGGCGTGTAGGCTAGGTAGGAGACAAGAAAAGCCAACATGTGCCTCCCCAAATGGCTGATTCAGAGAAACATAGACTGACTTGATAGCAACTGAAACACAAAAACTACATAATGCTCATATTGTTTGACTGACTTTGCAGGCCCAAAGCTGATAGTCTGAACAATTATTTAGAGGATAACAATATGCAATATAGTGACTATGGGGGATTTCTTGTCTTATTTTTGAAATCCAATATTGTTTTCACTGTTTTGTTTTGCTCTTTTATTGTTTTGTTTTATTCAATGTTTTGTTTTGATGGGTTTTATTCTGTTCTGTTTTGTTGGATTTTATTATATCTGATGGTATGGGCAGCAATTTTGAAGATAATGAGAGGCATTATGGTAGCAATGGTTGATTTCCTATTATTCTGTTTTGAAGTTCCGTATTACATTCGCTGTTTTGTTTTGATTGGCTTTATTCTATTTTATTTTGTTTGGTTTTATTCTCTTTTTTTGTTTGTTTGTTTTTTTCTCTTTAAAATAAAAAAATTTAAAAACAAGCAAAATCTTTCTGAACAGAACCCCAACTGCATGAGAAATAACATCAAAAATCATCAAATGGGGCCATATCAAATTAAAAAGCTTCTGCTCAGCAAAAGAAACAACCAACAGTATAAAAAGACAACCTACAGCCAGGTGTGGTGGTCCACACCTGTAATTCCAACACTTAGGAAGCTGAAGCAGGATAACTGACCAGGAGTCCGAGGTCAGCCCGGGCTACACAAGCAAGTTCAAGGCCAACCTGCACTAAATAGTGAGACTCTGTCTCAAAAACAACAACAACAACAAAAAGACTACCTACAAAACAGCAAAAAACAACAAATGTTGGCAAAACTGTAGGAAAAAAGGAACCCTTGTACACTTGTTGGTGACAATATAAACTAGTACAACTACTATGGAAATCAGAATGGAGACGCCTCAAAAAACTAAAAATAGACATTCCATTCAACCTAACTATTCCCTTTCTGGATATCTTCTCAAAAGAGTTAAACACACAATATTATAGTGATATATAAACCATGCATAGACCATGTACATAACTCATAGCTCTCATGCAGCACAACTCAAAATAGCTAAATCTTGGAAGCGGCCCCTTATGTCCACCAAAAGATAAATGGATAAAGAAACTTCGGTATTATACACAATGAAGTAGTACTCTACCATAAAGGATAAACTTGAGACATTTGTAAAAATAACTGGATTTACCTTGAGACCATAATGTTAAGTGAAATACATCAGACACACAAGCTTAAATATCGCATGTTTTCTCTTACATGAAAAACCTAAAATATACACAAAGAGCAAATCAAAACATACATAATAGGAAACATGGAGACAGATCTTTTCCAAAAGGGGAAGGGATCAAGAGACAGAAGGCAGGAGAATTGAGATATGTGTTATATACATGATGAAGATAATTACTGTATACTGCAGTCAGGGATATAGCTCAGTGGCACAGTGCCTGCCTGGCAAGTGCAAAGTTGTAAGTTTGATTCCCAGTACAGAAAAAGAGAAAGACAGAAAGACAAGACAAGACAAGACAAGACAAGACAAGACAAGACAAGAAAAGTATTATGCATTGCAAACACATACTAACAAAAGAAAAACAACTAGACAAGATCCAACCAGCAGCACAAGATTAAGGTAACAGCATACTATATGCATACCTTCTTTTATACCAGGTTTCTCCTTAGTTCTTTGCAGTTAGTATTTTTTCTTTTTAAAGCGGGGAGGGTCATCACTGAACAGGTTTGAAAAACAACATCTTAAAATATGCGTATTTGTTAACTCTTGAGCTCCTTGGTCTTTTATATGTATTGGCATCAGGATACTTAAGAATGTGGCACACACCCTTGTCCCACTGAAGTCACCTTGAAACTTTTTCTCCTTTACAGCATACTTGGAGCAACCAGGATTATACTCATTTGAAAAACTAGAGAAAACCATTGCTTCAACATAAATTGTTCAGTCTATCCAAAAATACCGTATGTTTTAGAGTGATCCCTTCTAATCCATTTAATTTCTTAAACTGTATTATACACTAAAACTATTCTTTTCCTTGTTGAATAATACACAACTAGCTTTCCCTGAGGTAGGAGTAAATAACTCCATTACTTGATTTAACTTTGTTATGATCACAGGAAAGCATAAAAGGGTAAAAACATGTTTTAACCTAGAGCAGGAAGAAAGGCTAAAAAGATTGAGAATGGCAAAATCATGATCTCACAGATAGGGCTGCTATTCTCCCAAAGTCTGATATCATATCTCAGACCAATGGGTGATACACCTCATAGATTTTCTCCATCTCCCTACAATTAAAAAGAGTCATAAGAACTCTAATTTAGGGTTGGGGATTTAGCTCAGTGGCATAAGTGCCTGCCTGGCAAGCGCAAAGTCCTGAGTTCAATCCCTGGTACCAAAAAAAAAAAAAAAAAAAAAAATTCTAATTTACTGACAACTTACATAAACCCTCATCTAAAAATTTAAAACTATGGGGGCCAGGGATATAGCTCAGCAGTATAAGTACCTGCCTGGCATGCACAAGGTCCCCGGTTTGAATGCCAGTATAAAAAAATTAAAACTAGAAAAACATTCTTTTACTTTCATAAAAGCAGCAGGTTATTATTAAACATGATTTTAAAGCCTCAACTCATTTTTACATCATTAACAGAAATCCTGAAAGGGGAAAAATAATTTTATCCTAGCATCTTCAATACTCTTTATTAACTACCTTCAGCTAAATTACACATTATACTCCCATCAGACCCAGCACAAAATTGGTGAGGTTAACTGCCTCCCTTGCAAGTACAGTCATGAGTTCGATCCCCAGTACCAAAAAAAATAAAAATAAAAATAAAAATAAAAAACTTGTGAGGTTTTTTTTTGGTTGTTTGTTTGTTGAGACAGTGTCTCATTCTGTCATTCTGTAGTCCAGGCTAACCTTAAACTCACTATGTAGGCCAGGCTGGTCTTGAACTCACGGCAATTCTTCCACCTCAGCCTCCGGAGTGCTAGGATTATAGGTATGTGCCACCACACCTAGCTGACACAATTTGTTTTAATCAGATGAGTGTTTTTACCACACCTACTACTATTAACTTTAACCTATCTATCTCTATTAATGTTGCTCTTCAACCTAAAATATCTCTTTCCTTTTCACTTAAACTGTCTCACTTCTAGATATCTTTGATGGTTCACTGCTTCCATTCAGACTTCCCTGGCTAACCCAGCTCATTGATTTCCAGTTCTCTGAATTTCCAATGACAATCAAGGTAGAGAGAATAAATTCTTCATATTTAAGCTAGCAGCACTACTGTGAAAGCAAATACACAGGGCTGGGGATTTAGCTCAGTGGCGTAAGTGCCTGCCTGGCAAGTGCGAGGTCGTGAGTTCGATCCCCAGTACCGCAAAAAAAAAAGAAAGCAAATACACTGGGCAGAAAGATTGCTGTGGGTCTGAGGCCAGCCTGGGCTACAGTAAGTGAACTGCATAGTGAAACCCTGGGTCAAAAAGGAAAACAAGAAAGAAACCAACCAACCAAGCAAATAAAAGCAAGAGAAGGTGAAGACACAGACAAATAAGGCACAGGTGAATTCTTCTTTTTTTTTTTTTTTTAATATATTTCTTCCCCTCTCAGCACTTGGGATTGAACCCAGGGCCTTCACAGTGGGATATGTCCTCAATCCTTTCTAAAATTCAGAATTTTGAGTCAGCATCTTACTAAGTCATTAAGTTGCCCAGGGTGGGCTCAAATTTGCCATCTGCCAGCCTCAGTCTCCTAGAGTGCTGATTATAAGCTGTGTACTGCCTTGGTTGGCTGGTTAATTCTTCTTATAAAGGTTTGTTTTTCTTAAAGAAACATCCCCACCTTATGGGCATCTGGGATACTATTAATCCTCCTGTACTACACTTTTCACAAGGCTGGGCATCAACAGAAAGCATGTATATAATATTAAGAACTGTATTCACTGAATATTCATGAGTTAGAAATCACATGATTTTTTGCCAGGTGTGGTGGCTCACGCCAGTAATTCTAGCACTCCGGAGGCTAAGGCAAGAGGGTCCTCACAAGTTTAAGGCCAGCCTGAACTACACAGAGGCCCTGGTCTCAAACCCCACCCTCCTATCATACATAATTTAAAATCTCTGAAGATAATGTAACTTCAAATAACCCAAATTTTAACATATTTTCTCTATAACTGGCTACTAATTTCTGTATACCACCTTTGAGTATGCACAAATTTGGATAAAATTTAATAATATAGTTTCTGGCTTTATGAAGCAATTAGGGGAAGTACCAGTGAAATGAGACTATGGACTAGGAGAGAAACACAAATAAGACATCACTATAAGAGCTTTTACCCATTTACTAATAAGATATCTCTAAAAATAAGTTCAGTCATAAAGCCTCAGATTCTCCTTCCATTATTACCTTTTTTGAGCTGTACACAATGTGGCACAATATGCATTTTCGTTCTCGTACCATAGTGACCAGATCTGAAGCACCCAACATCACACCTGCAATGAAGAAGTAACATTTAGTAACTTTTCCCCAGATATCATCTTTAATTCACCTCAATATAGCCAAAATTATAAATCCTGCATATTCGTTATTTCTGCCCTGCCCTTCCAACTATTCCCATCTCAATATACATTGATTCCAACTTTGCAAGTGCCCAGGGCAAAAGCTTTGAGGTTCATCCTTGATCCCCCTTTTGCACCCTATATCCACCCTCAACCACAAATCCTGTCCATCTTATCTTGCAATATATACAGCTTCTAACCCCTCCTCATTACTTATTACATCTCTCATCTCTCACATGGCTTAGCCTACTAATTTGACTCCCTACCTCTATTCTTGTCCTCTTGTAATCTACTCTCAAAACAGTAGCCAAGGATTCTCACAAGACTTTTTAAAATTTAAATTTAAATTATATAATCCCACTGCTCAGAACCTTCCAATGGCTCCCCATCTTACTCAGAAAATTCTGACCTTCCTGAAGCTATCAATCTATTTCTTATCTCCTCTCAGACTGTGCCATATCACTCTCTGGTTATAATCCTATCCAGTCACATACACGTCTCCCTCCTCCTCTTCCAATTGGCAGATTCCCCCACCTTGGACCTGCTGTGTGTCCTGTACACTAGTTCTGCCTGGAATGTTCTTCCTAACAATGGCCTATGGTACTCATGCTTTACACTAATTTCCATCTGGTATCTAAAATACTGCCTCTTTAGAAAGGCCTTCCTTGATTCCCTGTCTTTGTTAATTTTCTCACTGCTTTGTTAATTTTTTCTCATGGTAGAGATTTCTGTCCATAATTGGCAGGCTTCAAGGCAGGAAGGACAACAGTTCATGTCAGAAGATGGCAAAAATCAACAATCAACTCTTAACAGTCTTTCTGCCCTTTTTATACTCTATCCAGGCTGCTGGGATTAGGACAGTGCCAATTCAATCAGTGGATTGATCCAGCAATCAGCCATTAATCCCAACACACTTAATCCTAGCATCGTACCACCAATTAATCACACACTCTAGATCAGCCTCCTCTGAAAAATGCCCATTGGAAACCCCATGAGGCTTTGAGGGGACATATAGACACAAACCATAACAATCTCTGTACTACACACATTTTGTCCCTCTTTCCCGAATCCTCTATCTTCCCATTAACTTAATCTTTTCATAGCACTAAGTTGACTGCATTTCCACAGATCCAAAACAGTATCATCTACCCCACATGCTCTTGCAGTGTCATCTTGCCACCAAACATACTGTTTTCCCTGCTTTGTGAACTATTTTGACCAATAAAATACAGTAAAAATGCTATCCTGTAACTTTGGAGCCTATGCTTTCAAAAATCTACAGCTTCTCCCTTAATCTCCTTGCTGCACCCTCTCTTGGAACCTGGGCATTGCTGTAAGAAGCCCAACCACACACAAGCACAGGCTCTGTGAGAAAGAACCAGGCCCAGCTGAGCAGCACACCACACTGAGGGCCAGCTGATGGCGCATGACTGGGCCATCCTGGGGAACTCCAGATCCAGCGACAGAAGACCAGCTCCAAGGAAGACCAACACATGAGTCATCCAAAAACCCTTTTCAACCACAGAATTGAGAGAAATGATAAAATAGTTCTGTTTTTTAAGATGGTACCATTTGGGGAAAAGTATCTAAACTATGTCTGGGTCCAAATCCTCTCATTTGCAAATTGGAGGTTATTTAAACTTTTTTTGTTGTTCAATTTTTATTATTTACTTGTACATAACAATCACATTCCTGTGAAGAGCTGATACATGTACATAATATATCTCAGTTCTTTTTTCATCTTGTTTCCCCTCTCCCTCCATTTTTTGGTCCCCTTTCCTTTCACAAAAGATCTATTATCTTTTATTATGCTCTTTATATTTTGGGTTTCCCATATAAGAGAAACCAACTAGGGCCAGGGATTTAGCTCAGTGGCATAAGCGCCTGCGCCTTGCAATCCCAAGGTCACAAGTTCGATCTCTAGTACCAAAAAAGAGAGAGAGAGAGAGAGAGAGAGAGAGAGAGAGAGAAACCAATTGATATTTAAGCTTGTGTATCTGATTTATTTCACTTAACATTATGACCTCAAGGTATATCCATTTGCCCACAACTGACTCAAGTTTATGCTTCTTTATGTCAGAGTAGTGCTCCATTATATATAAATACATTTTCCTTACCCATTCATCTGTCATTTTGGGGGTAGTTTGTAATGCACCAAGAAATATCTGAAACAAGCAATTTTTTTTTCTTTTTCGTAGTGGTGCTGGGGATTTAACCCAGGGCCTCATGTGTGCTAGACAAGCACTATGCTATTGAGCTGCACCCCCAGTCCTAAACAAACACCCTTCCTACCTGACATCATGTATGTTATTCTCTGTCTGCTCCAATTGAAACTTAAGTTCCATGAGAATAGGAACTTTATGTATTTTGATCACTAGTATAGTTATAAAACTTTGTGGACAGTGGCTGCCACATTGTTGGCAATCCTAAGTATTTGCCAAAGTATCCCAAGTGGAATTATCAAAGATTACTAAATGTGACATGGAAAGAGCTCATACTGAGGCTCAGGGTAAGACACGAAGATTTTCTATTGTGCAATCAACTCTCCAGCACTTACATTCTTTCCTCTTCAGACCTATGCTCTACATAGGATTAAAAAAGAAAACAAAACTTAAATCTATTCTCCAAAAAGCATTTTTTTTCCCTCTATACAACACTAAACTCTACCAAATATATCTGCTTCCTTACATGGAGTTTATTTCTTAGACTGAAAATCATGAGATAATGAGGTCATGTACCAGCCAAGCTATAACTCCTAGACAATATGGCAGAAGACCACTCAGGATGGCCTAAGGCTCTCCAAGTTTCTAGTGGTTCAGCAGCTTGTTTGCTACTGTAACCTACTTCACGACATTACTGTGTGTATAAAATAATTAACACCAAAATTAGATTTTATAGGATAAAAATCTGGACATTTGAAAAAGCTGAGTATCAATTCACTGTGGAAATAAAGAAATATTGTGGCTGACCTCAGGCTGACCTCAAACTTCTGATTCTCCTGTCTCAGCCTTCTGAATGACAGGTGTTACAATATACAACCATCCCTGGTACAAACTGTTTTTCTATTTAACAAAGCCAAAGGTGTTTCTATTCAATAAAGAAAGTGGTAGGGGCTGGGAGTGCAGCTCAGTGGCACAATGTGCACTTAGCATGAACAAGGCCCTAAATTCACTACTCAGCATGAAAAAAGGAAAGCCAGATACATAATAAAAATACTTTAGGGCCAGGGATTTAGCTCAGTGGCTTAAGCACCTGCCTGGCAAGTGTGAGGTCGTGAGTTCGATCCCCAGTACCCAAAAAAAAAATACTTTAGCCAGGCGAAGTGTCACACATCTGTAATCCTAGCACTTGGGAGGCTGAGGGAGGAGGATCACTATCAATTTGGGTTTAAGGCCAGCCTGGACTACATAGTGAGTTTAAGGTCACCCTGTCTCAAA